>BQNB010023519.1:0-45477 GCA_026074375.1 Tanacetum coccineum
CTAATTTGTAACTGGATATCCATTTCGGTAAACTTTCTAGGTTTAGGTTTCGGTTCGGGAAAACCATAGTATTCCTTAAATTTACTCCTTAGTGGATGTTGTGTGCGTAAAAATCTTCTATAACCAACATAAATGATTTTGTTCTTGACAGCCATCGATGGAGTGTCCTCGTTACAAGTGAGGCATGCGTAGTAGCCTTGCCCACTCCACCCAGATAAACTACTTTGAGCTAGAAAATCATTGATGGTCCATAAAACCGCTGCTTTCATTTGGAAATGAGTACCCGTAGCAGCGTCTTTCGTCCAGACTCTTTTCCATAATTCTTGGAGTTCTTTAATCAAAGGCTGCAAGTAAACATCAATGTCCTTTGCAAGTGATCTAGGGCCGGGAATTAACATCGTCAACATTAAAGAAGTTTCTTTCATACACATCCACGGTGGTGTGTTGTATGTTGTCAATATGACCGGCCACATGCTGTAATTTTGACTCATCATGCCAAAAGGATTAAAACCATCAGCAGCCAACCCTAATCAAACGTTTCTAGGGCCACTAGAGAACTCAGGTTTCATCATGTCAAAATATTTCCATGCTCTACCGTCACACGGGTGATTCATTTTACCGTTTTCTAGACGTCCAGGTAGCATGCCAAGTCATTCCACTTGCAAGTGTTTTGTAGTTGAAACATACGATTGTAGTCTAGGTGTTAACGGAAAGTAACACAGAAACGATCTTTTTTGTCAACTAACTTCCAGCTGGCCTTTGTCTACTTTTTGTATCTACTCTCTTTGCATACTGGACAATTAGGCATCTTGAGGGTTTCCCATGATCCCCAAATAAAAAACAATCAGTATACAAGCATGGATCGATTCGTATCCCAAACACGATCTTTTGTATTCTTCTTGATTTCATAGTACGACGATTTTTGAAAATTGTATCCTTTGCTAGGGGGACATGCCTTTTGGAGAAGAGCTAGAATCTTGTTAAACCCGGCATCAGTTATTTTATGTAAAGCCTTGATGTGCGAAATCTCTGTTGTAAATTCCAATGTACTCATATCACAACCCGGGTACAACTTTTGGGTGGACCTAGAAAGTAACTCTTCAAACTCGTTATTAGGACCCGTTGTTTTTGGGATGGTTGAGGACCTTGTTTGAGTTGGTGGAGTTGGACATTATTTGCAGAAATATCCTTCGAAAAACGATCCACATCAACGAGTTCAGGTGAAAGCGGTACTGAGGAGGTAGCGGAAAGAATCGTTCCCGTGATATTTCCAAGTGGTATAATGTTGGACCAAACCCGTAACGAGATATGTGTAACATCAAGAATTTCGAGGTAACACGATTATCATCACTTACAACATCGACAACATGGCATGGACTTTTTGTGATTGGGTGCAACAATGCTTACAATTCTTTGATGAATGCAAAAAAGACATCTAAAAATTCTTCGGAATTACGATTGGATATAGTGGTCCAACTCTTATCAATTGTCATAACTGCGTTGCAAATAAACATATTCAAATAAATGATTTTTATTTTTTTATACCAAAAGGTCATTAACAAATATGAACTGTTCTGTTTACCTAAGTGCAACTATGGAAGGCAATCCTAACCCACTCTTTGAATGTTTCGTCTCATATATGAATGCGTATAACCGATTTACTATTTGAGAAAATTTCGGCAGCATTTCCCCTCAACTCCCCAAATATGTGTTTAAAGACATATTCATAGGAGTAAAGGAGAAACACTGTCGAAATCATCTCAAATAGTAAACCAATTATACACATTCATATCCCTAAAAATGATCAAACATTAAAAAAGCAGTCCCAAACAGAGGACTTTCCGAAATTAATTTCGGACGGGTTTTCTATAGGTTGATTAACTTCGGACGGGGATTTTCCGAAATTAATCACTAAAATCCTAAAAAATTCCTAAACACATATCAATCACTTTTCAACATATAATAATATAAGAAGTTGTGTTTGTTTCGGCTTATATATGGGCCTATGAGCTATATGATTTCGCCTTATATATCATATGCAACCAATTTATCCGAAATCAAAAAACCCAGAAAATTGGGCTATGAAAATATAAGCCAAATCAAATATGCTCGTAAGCTCACATTAAGCCGAAACAAACACCCCTTATATGATTATATGTATGAAAAGTGATTGATACAAAACAAAATTCCAAATCCATATCAATTATATCAAAATAACAAAAACAAATTCCAAACGAGCCACCGAGGATACCAAAAGGAAAAAAAACAAAAAAGAATACCTTTCGTCGGCTGTGGTCGGTGTGGACCCCGCTGTGTCGGCTGGCGGTCGCTTTTTGTGGACCCGGCTGTGGTCGGCTACGGTCGGCTGTGGTCGGCTACGGTCGGCTACGGTCGGCTGTGGTCGGCTGCCACAATCAAACAACAACAATAAACTTTCATTAGCACTATCAAAAAATAACAAAAACAAATTAAAACATTAACCAAAAAAAATTAATTAAAAAAATGAAAATAAAAACATATCAACATTTTAAATCAAAAAACGAAATTATAAAAACTAGTAAAGGAATTATTGTTTAGTAGGAGTATAGAAAAAATTATGATTTAGAAAAGAAAAAAGATGAGGATTTGTGCTCGTGTGCTCCGTGTGCTCGTGTGACGGAGTAATGGTGGTGGGATATGTAGTAGTGTGGTGAGAATAGAAGTTGGAGGTGGGTGGGATATGTGAGGTGGTGGTTATATATCCCGAGTGGTGATGGTGGTTCGCCCTGAAAAATCGCCGGTGTGGTGGTGAGTTTTTTCTGTTTATCTAAGTATTCTGTCGACATTTTTGGTAAAGGTGATAACATTTTTGGGTCGACATTTTTGGGTCGACAATGTCGACCCTAACTTTGGGTCGACAAATACTCTAAGTTTTGGGTCGACAATGTCGACCCTAACTGTTTTTCATTAAAATAATAAAGTGGCGGGTGGTTCAAAATTTGGTGAAAACTTTGGTGAATTTGGAGGCAATTTTAGGGTCGACATTAGTTCGAAATTTTGGTCGACCAATTCGACCCAAGTTTTTTATATGTAAATTAATATTAAAAATGTATATAAAATGATTTTTTATAAAATATATAATAACTTTTTTATAAAATATATAACTTTTTATAAAAAATATAAATTGGTTCGTTTCTTCGCACCGGGTCGTCCGGTACCATCGTATTCGTATATAATTATTATATAAAATGATTTTTTTATAAAATAATATAATAACTTTTATAAAATATATAGACTTTTTATAAAAAATATAAATTGTTCTTTTTCGGACCAGGGTCGGTCCACTATCTCATTTCGATATATAATTATATAACTAAAATGATTTGTTATAAAAAATATTAAAAACTTTTTTATAAAATAATATCACTTTTTTATAAAAAAATATAATTGGTATTTCGTTTCGCCCGTCGGTCCGGTTCCTTGTTTCGTATATAATAATTAATAAAATGATTTTTTTATAAAATATAATAATAACTTTTTTATAAAATATATAAACTTTTAAAAAAAAATATAAATTCGGGTATCGTTTCGCCCGGTCGGCTCCGGTTTCCTCGTTTCGTATATAATTATTATATAAAATGATTTTTTATAAAATATATAATAACTTTTTTATAAAATATATAACTTTTTATAAAAAATATAAATAGGTTCGTTTCGGCCGGGTCGGTCCGGTTCCTCGTTTCGTATATAATTATTATATAAAATGATTTTTTATAAAATATATAATAACTTTTTTATAAAATATATAACTTTTTATAAAAAATATAAATTGGTTCGTTTTCGCACCGTGTAGTCCGGTTCCTTGTTCGTAATATAAAATAATGTATAGTAAAATGATTTTTTATAAAATATATAATAACTTTTTTATAAAATATATAACTTTTTATAAAAAATATAAATTGGTTCGTTTCGCTCGGGTCGGTCCGGTTCCTCGTTTCGTATATAATTATTATATAAAATGATTTTTCATTACCAACCAATGTTAACGAATCGTGATGAATGTTAACGAATCCTGATGAATGTTAACGAATCGTGATGAATGTTAACGAATCGTGATGAATGTTAACGAATCAGTGATAAATGTTAACGTATCGGATGAATGTTAACGAAGTGATGAATGTGTTAACGAATCGTGATTACTGTTAACGAATGTGAATGAGATGTTAACGAATAGTGATGACTGTAAACGAATCGTGATGAATGTTAACGTATCGTGATGAATAGTTAACGGTATAAGTGATGAATGTAACGAATCGTGATGAATGTTAACGGGACGGAGAACGAAATTTATTTTTTGTTATATGATTATCAGTTTAACGGACGAGTCGATATGTTTGGTTATACGTTAGACTTCAAAGACGGACGAGACGATATGTTATGGATTATATGTTAGAGGTTCAACGGAACGAGTCGATATGTTATGGTTATACGTTATACGTTCAAACGACGAAGACATATGTTATGGTTATATGTTAGAGGTTCATCAGGACAGTCGAATATGTTAGGTTTTTATATTACGTTAGACGTTCAACGGACGAGACGATATGTTATGGTTATATGTTAGAGGTTCAACGGACGAGTCGGTATGTTATGGTATAAACGATTAGACTGTGAGTTCAAAAAAAAGCGGATGAGACGATATGTTATGGTTATATGTTAGGAGGTTCAACGGAGAGTCCGATATTTTATGGGTAATACGTAGACGTTCAACGGGATCGAGACGATATGTTAGGGTTTATATGTTAGAGGATCAACGGAAACTAGTCGATATGTTATGGTTATACGTTAGACTTCAACGGACGAGACGATAGTTATGGTTATATGTTAGAGCGGTTCAACGGACGAGTCGATTATGTTATGGTATCCGTTAGACGTTCAACGGACGAGACGATATGTTTATGGTTATAAGTTAGAGGTTCAAACGGACAGAGTCGATATGTTATGGTAATAGCGTTAGAACGTTCAAAACGGAAACGAGACGATATGTTATGGTTATATGTTAGAGGCTCAACGGACGATCGATATGTTTGGTTATACTTAGAACGTTCAAAAAAAAAAAAGAAAAAAGCGAACGAGACGATATGTTATGTTATATGTAGAGGTTTCAAAACGACGAGTCGATATGTTATGGTTATACGTTAACGTTCAAAATCGTGACCGAGACGATATTGTTATGGTTATATGTTAGAGGTTCAACAGGAACGAGTCGATATGTTAATGGATATACGTTAGACGTTCAACTGACGAGACGATATGTTTATGGTTTTATGTTTAGAGTCAACGGACGAGTCGAAATGTTATGGTTATACGTTAGAACGTTCAAGCGGACGAGACATATGTTATGGTTATATGTTAGTGGTTCTACGGACGAGTCGATAAGTTATGGTTATACGTAAGACTTCAAACGACGAGACGATATGTTATGGTTATATGTTTAGAGGTTCAACGACGAGTCTATATGTATGGTTACATGTTAGAAGTTCAACGGACGAAGTCGATATGTAATGGTTATAACGTTGAGCGAATCAACGTACGAGTCGATATGTTACGAGGTTATATGTTAGAGCGTTCAATATACGGACGAGTACGATATGTTAGTGATTAATACGTTAGAACGTTCAACTGACATACGATATGTTAGTGGTTTATATTAGAAGTTCAACGGACAGTCGAATGTTATGGATTATAACGTTAGAACGTTCAGACGGACGAGACGAATGTTAAGGTTATATGTTAGAGGATCAAACGACTATATCGATATGTTATGGTTTACATGTTAGAAGGTTTCAATGCGGACGAGTCGATATGTATGGTTTTTTATTTTTTTTATTTTATACGGTTAGACTTTCAACGGACGAGTCATAATGTTACTGTTATATTTAAGACGTTCAATACGGACGAGTCGATATGTTATGGTTCATACGTTAGACGTCAACTGACAGATAGTTCATTACCAAGCAAATATCATACCACGGCCAAAAACTCCCGTCCAGAAGCCAAATACCGCGCGCATTTTGCACTCTCTTCCTTCCCACCCGCCCAAAACACCCTGCCAAAGAACACCCGCCAAAAAACACCCTCCAAATACTCCCGCCAAAGCATTCTTCTTCTTTAACCATAAAACAGTATAGTATCTTATTCCTCCCACGCACACACACACTCTTAATCTCACAACCACCACCACATTCATCCAACACACTCGATCAACTGTCACCGAGATGGAGCGATTCTAATCACACTTGGTTGTGTCAAGTTTAAAACGGAAATGTGGTGTTGCGAACATCATGCAGAGATCACAGCTATGGTCAACGATACTACGCATGTCCTAATTCAAAGGTGAACTATCAAAATGACTTTTCTTATGATTTCCTTACTACGTAACAGCCAGGAACTACAGAGAGAGGATGTGGCTACTTTATGTGGATGGATGCTTCTCCTGGAACCGTTAACACCCTCACATTCATTCTACGGGAACTATCTTCACGTCCAATCATTCTCACGGGAACTTCTTCACGACCAAGTCCCATTTCTCACACGATCTGCACAGAATCTCGGAATAGGCAAGTGCTCAAATTGTAAGTTCTTGGCTGAAAGAATAAAGACACTAGAGGCAAGGATAAGTGTACTAGAGGGACAACTAGAGATGGCAAGGCATCCCGAGAACCACACACTAGAGTCAGCAGGAATACTTCACGAGATCTACCAAGGGATGAGAAACCTTAATATGGAGTAGTTTTTCATTAAGATAAATCATTTTATGCATTTTGGAATGGTAGAAAAACTTAATTAAGCCTTAAATGTTTTGAGATGGGAAAACTTAGTATGCTTTAATGTTTGAGTGTTTATCGATTTCTAATGTAATTTGATATATAAAACGTTTCGGCCGGGTCGGTCCGGTTCCTCGTTTCGTATATAATTATTATATAAAATGATTTTTTATAAAATATATAAAACTTTTTTTATAAAATATATAACTTTAAAAAAAAAATATAAATTGGTTCTTCTTCGGCCGGGTCTTCCTGTTCCATCTTTCGTATACAATTATTGTATAAAATGATTTTTTATAAAATATATAAAACTTTTTTATAAAATATATAACTTTTAAAAAAAATATAAATTGGTTTGTTTCGGCCGGGTCGGTCCGGTTCCTCGTTTCGTATACAATTATTGTATAAAATGATTTTTTATAAAATATATAAAACTTTTTTTATAAAATTATAACTTTTGAAAAAAAAATATAAATTGGTTCGTTTCGTTTCGGGCGGGTCGTCCCGAGTTCCCCGTTTCGTATATAAATTATTGTATAAAATGATTTTTTATAAAATCTATAAAACTTTTTTTAATAAAATAAATAACCTTTAAAAAAAAAAATATAAATTGAGTTCGTTTCGGCCGGTCGTCCGAGTTCCCCCCGTTTCGTATATAATTATTATATAAAATGATTTTTTATAAAATATATAAAACTTTTTTATAAAATATATAACTTTTAAAAAAAAATATAAATTGGTTCGTTTCGGCCGGAGTCCGGTCCGGTATTCCCCCGGATTCGTATATAATTATTATTATATAAAACTTTTTAATAAAATATATAACTTTTTTATATATAATTTTTAATGTTTTTAAATATTTATATATAATTTTTAAAATGCATTTTTATATGTTTATAACATTTTAAACTTTTTTATATTTTTGGGTCGACATTGTCGACCCAAACTTGTTTTAGTTCTAATATCTTTTTTTCGATATGACGGGATCATGATAATTTGGCGCCGAATTTAGTGTCGAAAATTTCTTAAAGGTTTTGGGTCGACAATGTCGACCCTGAAACTTTAATAAAGTAAAATCTTTGAAAAATTATTTCATATATATTTATTTCATATATAATTAATTTTTTATAACTAGGGTCGACATTGTCGAACCCTAAAATGTCGACCCAAAACTGATTTGTTGACTAGCCACATTTGGTTGAAAAAAGTGGGTCCCCTGCCAATATTAGGGTCGACATTGTCGACCCTAATTTTTGGCCGACCCCAAACCCACATTTTGTTGTAGTGATAATACACATTAAATAATCAATGTGCCGTTTTTTGATTTTATGAAATTAATGCGCGGTGCGGTGCGGATTTTGCGGTTCGGTTTTACGGGTAAAACCGCAACCGCACCGCATTTTGCGGTTTTTCTTAAAACTGATCCACCGGTTTTTAGTGTGGTGTGGTTTTTGTGGTTTTGCGGTTTGCGGTGCGGTTTTTGCTCACCCCTACTGGAATCCTTTGTTTGGAATATATGTTTACAAGTATTATGATGAAAGCTACCACAAAATATGACCATTTGGTCTAGCCATGCATTCATTGTCGGTAAGCCTAATTTCATATCAATATTTGACTCCACAACTCAATGAAAGTGATTACAAAATACCCACTATAATATACATGAACGAGTATGAAAATTTTGATCTTATAAATGGTAATTACATTTGCCATTAAAATATTAACAAGCCGTGCCATTTCGAAAATCTTATTACGTTATTATTTACTTTACTCTTGTACTTTGCTTGATTACTTGCACAAAATCATTTGATTTTGGTTGTTGAGCATGAGATTGCAATCTTTTATAAAGTTCAAAAGTTCATTATTGTAACATTATAAAACCAAGTGGTGCTACATATTATATATATGTACTTTTGGTACCTAAAAGGTGAAATGCATTAACCCCCAATCACACGTCTCTTGTGCAATTTAGCACATTTGTTTATTGTAACAATTTGACAATTTTTAATAATGAACAAAGATGTGGTTGGATGGGCTTTCCTATCACAAATTGACTAAATACATGTTAGAAAAGCATGGGCAAGAAATAAAGGAGGAGATATGGTTCCCAATACACACATAATGACAAATACAACCTTTTTGGAGTTGTGGCCATGTGGGTATGAACCAAAAAAAGATTATAAAAGTCTAAAGTTGGAATGTAAAATGATAAGCGCGTAAAAACCGTATTTATATTCTCAATTTGCAGTGTAACAGATAGTGTCAAATTTGACATATTGAAGGAAAAAAGGAGCTGACAAGCTGTGAATAAACAAAAACTATATACATAGAGTACTAGAGTAGAAACAAAATGTAGTTAGAAAATTGTCATAATTCATAAGTTCATAAAATGTATTCTATGGCTTATTCTTTTTCGTCCTGTATATTGTTTAAAATGTGGTGTTTACACCGGCCCTCAAGGACCGAAAACTAATAGGGAGTATGTTGTTCTCATTGTCACGTTGTAAAAGTTACAATTACCTCTTTTGGCTATGTAAATCGAAGCTCGCCTTTCTTGTTTAGAAGAAACTCTAGCTCTACTCAAAGCTCGCCTTTCTTGTTTAGAAGAAACTCTAGCTCTACTCAATTGATCACTGATGATCATCAAAATCTGATATGTTCACCACTTTTCTCAATATGCAAGCTAAGTTGTCGGGACTATTATAGTTGCAAGTGCAAACTACCGGACGATTAGTTATGAATATCAAAAATATCAATTTAAGACGACTAACTTGCATATATTTACTAACCAATGAAGCTACAGTTATAATGTTAACATGACAAAACTTTGATCTTGTTTACTTTTTATGATGCGACACTGATGTGAAATATAGAGTAACAATTGAAGAGTATACTCTTTTATCAATTTACCCAACTTTTGACAAATATACACATGTGCGGGTATAAACAGTTCGACTTCACACGGATACGCTAACTTCTGCAAATTTCAAGTTTGGCTTTTTAATCTCCACATGCCTGACTTTGTCTATCTTCATGTTACCTTCAGTAAAATAAGTTATATTATTTGTTTTATGCCCTACAGATGGTTAAGTTTTGTTCTTTATATTCTGGTATGCAGTGTCATCTACTCGCAAAAGTTCGCGCTCTGCCACTGCTTTTCCAAATGCCTATATTGAAAGACAATAGATAACAGCCAAAGTTGCTCAGCCTGTGTGTCACAATAGAAATTTCAGAAGGCGTTTGACAGCGACTCAGTCAAACAGGCATGTGAAGGTTGGCGGGCACCCGTTTCTAAGATTTTTGATCTTTTCAAGAACATGACCAGCGACAACCTGCAATCAAACTTTGTCAGCCACAAAGGTAAAGGTCTTGACTAATTTTTTTAATGCTCTCATTTTCAAATGGTTGGTATCTAAGGTCCTTAAATTTAAGGTTGTGTAGATGCTTTTAGATTTTACCAAATTCATCTATCGATATGTGGTACAAACTTCTCATGGCCTTTTTCATCTTCAAGGTTTTGATTAATTCAAACTTAATTTATAACTTCTTTTTATGATGTTAATAATATAGTATTGACATTTTTTTATGTTTTCATTTGGAATAGTTGAGCAATGGATGTTGTAGCATCGATTGTGGATGCCAACAAGACTAGCAGCGGTATTTTGTTAAATGGTCTTACGACGACGTTCAGGTACTATTCTTTTTTTATTCATTATTCTTAAATATTTGTCCTTGTATACACAAAAGTTTAACCTTAGATTAGACACTATAGGACCAACTTACGATCACAGTTGCATTAACTTAGGCCTAAATCCATTAAGTGTTAGCATTTTTGGACCACTAGCCACTAGGAATCATTTTGTTAAGGCAAACTTTATATTGATCCCTTGCTGCTGTATATGGATTGTAAATTTTAATGATATTGTCATGAATGTTGAATGTATAGTTACTGACATATGTGCATTAGAATTGCTTATCTTGATTTGTGATAAATACAGATTGAATCTACATAGTTCAAATAATTATGTACTTTGTTTGGGTTAAATGGGTCATATTTGGTTATAGTACGTCGTAATAGGCTGTGATGGTCATATGTTTCCAAAATACTTGCTGGTATACTTGAGGCCTTATAAATGGGGATGACATAGCAAATACCTAAAAGGCTGATATATGAGTTGTCCATATATACGAACATAGCAAATGTGAATTATTAACTAAAGTATATCAGCCTTTTAGGTATTTGATATATGATATATGAGGTGTACCTAAATATACGAACACAACTATGCTCTACTTTAGCAAATACCCTTTTCATATAAATTAATTTCAACAGTTTTTATATAAATCAATTAATTTACGAGGTGTTTGGGTATGTGTGCCATAAACGTGTCATTTCCAAGAAAAGGAATTGATTAATGAATCCCCATAACACCTAAAAGGCTAAAAATATAGGCACACCATAAATGGAAGAAAATATATAGACAACTCATAAGGAAATCAAAACTAATGTAAGTGAATCGTGAATCTGTTCGGATTCGGATATGATGTAAATTTTGAAACGCTAGCTTCACGTATCCAATTAGCGATCATTGCAATATAGTTTTGGAAAATTCAAACTCTTTCATACCATGTTTTGAATCGAACGAATAAACTGAATTGCTAATTCGTGAATACTGTAGCGAATTGTGTTCCTATGTTTGTTTCTTTCTATTCTACTTTGCAATTCTGAAGGAAGAAAAACTTGCATAGTTATGTGCCCTTATAATACATATAAATATGCAACAGATTGAAGCCATTTTCATTTTGTTAACATATTTTTCTTTCTATGCCTCTAATTTAGTAGTATGTGAATGCTGAAGCATGAGTGGGGAAGAAAAGGGGGTTGATGGAGACTGCAAGTGTGTGCATGAAGATGCCATAGGATTGATTTTGACTGCAGGCTTTGTATGCCAGCTTTAGAAAAGAAAAGAAAGTTATGCTCTTTAAATAAATGAAGATAGCATATCGAATTGGTTGAATGTTTTGTAGGACCTACTCAACGTTAGGCTTTGTATGTCAACTTTAGAATATGTAATTTTGTTTGTGTTAGAATATGCAAAACTTAGTTATTTATGCACATGTATATAATGATCTTACAAATGTGTTACTGTAACTGTTGAAGGCAACATATGCTTCAGATTATGTACGTGTTTTCGAGGGTGTTTTGCAACTTTGTTAGCGTAGACCCGCTCGAAGAAACCTTTATGATAAAAAAAATGCTTTAAAAAAACGTCTCACAGCGAAGCGCGGGCAATTCAACTCGTTTTTAATTAAAACTCATTTTAATCTTTTTTTTATAAATTACATATTTCAGAAACCGTAAATCGTTAACCTACATAAATTTCATCACCGTGATGAGGTTTTAATTATCCTTCAATAGAGGGCCACTTTCATATACTTTTGATGATTTTTTTTGGTTTTCTTTAACTTTTTTGTTTTTTCTCAGTACAATATTTTGCTTGATATATCACATGTGATATAACACTAATCTGTAAGTTCAAACACTCAACATGCTTTCATAAAACGGGTATTAATATTTTTGTAGAACTCCAAACGACTCATCGTTTTTTGCATTGAAAAATACGCATCCTTAGCTTTCTACTCATGTATCACGCATAGGTTTTGAACATCCACATTAATACAGTTAATTCATCGAAGTTGGTGAAAATAAAAAAATTGTTATTCAAACTCCTTTGATATATTACATGTGATATAACACTATATGTTAGTTCGAACACCAACACCGTAACATGATATTTGAAAAATCTCAAAATAATTTGAAAGACCAAAAGATGACCATTTTTTTTCCACAAAAAAAAACTTATGTCAGTATCTTCTGTCTTTGAAACGAAAAACTAGTGTGAATAAAATGTGATATAATCAAGCGTGTTCAAATCTAAAAAACTTATATATTTTGCCAACTTTCTATATAAGCTAGCAATAATTTAAAATTTCCAAAAATTATGTGTGATGTATGGTTCATATCTCAAGACAGAAATGATAGTTCACGGTTTGGGTTTAGTAAACAATGATTTCCATTGAACGTAGTTATCATGTGCTAACATTGGAGGACGATCTTTGCCACAGGCTTTCATGATCGCATTGTGAAGAGCACTTGAAGTGTTTGTTTGAAGATTGTTGTTAGACAGTGTGTATTGTTTTGTTGTGAAAGATATAGATCATAAGAAACTAAATTTGTTGTTAAGAATTCATAAAATGTTGGTCATTAATGAGATCTCAACGATCGTCCTTAGGGGAGATTATTAGGAATTCAGTTTTAGTGAAGTGACGATCATTATCGATCTCACGAGTCTTGTAATAGTTAAACAATATTAAGCGTGTTAGCCTTAAAATATTGAGTCAAACATGAAGTTCGTTCATTATGTATTTAAGTCTCGGTCAATCAATTAGTTAAGCATTGTAATAGAAATGTATCGGGAATCGGGCTCGATAGTTAATCTAATTTTGTATATGTTTCGGGTTTAATCCCAAGCAAAACCCAAGCCCGGGTCCTAGTCAAATATTCTGGACGTCACTTAATGTGTCGGGGTATATAAGTAACTTTTCAACCAAGGAAAAGTTAGTTGATTTCATTTATAATATTTCACTTTTCAATATTCTCTCTCAACTCTCTCTCTTCTCTTTCTCTCTCTAAATCAACTCACTTTCTTTCTTTATATTTCTTGATCTAGATCCGTGTATGATATGAAGTGTATGTGTTAAAGGGATCCTACCATTGGTACCAGAGCTTTAAGGGTGGATTCGTAATTCATTTGTGGTTAAAAAGAATCAAAATTCATGGTTTATTATTTTTTTCAAAAATAAAGCAAGAAAAAATCAAAGATTGATCTTTGTTTGTGGTTAGATGTGTTAAAGATTTGTACTTTCGGGCTAAGAACTATCCCTTGCATCATTACTAAGTGGTTTTAATATTATTTCGTGGCTTTCAAGAATGGTTGATGATTTTTTCTTGGCTGCGTTTTGACTCACTGAAGGGGTGTTCTTGAATGCGTTTTGATTATTGAAGACTGCGTTTTGGTCACTGCGTTTTGGTCATTGCGTTTTGATTATTGAAGACCCTTATTGCGTTTTGCCTAGGGGAGACTCTGTCCATTTCATTTCTTGGTTGCGTTTTGTCTCAAGAATTGACTGCGTTTTGTCTAAAGACACTGCGTTTTGTCCATTGAAAACCCTTGTTTTGAAAACCCTTATTGCGTTTTGCCTAGGTCGATCCGCGCATCAGGTGGTATTTGATCGAATTTGGGAATCTATTAATCATTGTCTAAACATAACAAAACATCAAATCAAACAACAAACAAAAGGACTTAAAAGGACTAATCATTCAACAAACACACATTAACATCAATCGATTATTCATTCACGGTTTGTCTATTGATTTTGTAAAATCCCGTTAATTCACTTATCGGTTTTAATCATAGACGTGTAAAATCCCGTGAACGTGAATTGCATACAAGACCACAACTTCAATCACATCATATCCACTTAAGATCCAACAACTTTCACACTTCATAATTCATAACCATTCATTCATCATGTCTACTCCAGTCAATACATCCTCAACAGATAGTCAAATGCACAACAATATCATGGCAGCTGGTTCAAAAGATCGTCCACCAATGCTTGGACCAGGAAGATATTCACAATGGAGATCACGTTTTCTACGGTACATTGACACGAAACCAAATGGTGAGGGACTGAGAAAAAGCATACTATCTGGTCCCTACGTGCCATCTACTGTACTAGTTCAAGCTGTTGCTGCAACGGAAGGTAATCCTGCAATACAACAACATACAACAATTGAAACAGTATTGAACATGACTCCAGAGAACAAAGAACACTTTCTGTCTGAAAAAGAAGCAATTTTCTTGCTTTTAACTGGTATTGGAGATGATATCTATTCCACTGTTGATGCTTGTAAAACAGCGAATGAGATGTGGATAGCCATTGAAAGGCTACAACAGGGTGAATCATTGAACGTACAAGATGTAAAGACCAATCTGTTCTGGGAATTTGGGAAGTTTACTTCTCGAGATGGAGAATCAATGGAGTCGTATTACTCACGGTTTTATAAACTGATGAATGAGTTGACAAGGAACAACTTGCAAGTTACTACAATGCAAGTGAACGTTCAATTTCTTCAACAACTTCAACCAGAATGGTCAAGATTTGTGACGGTTGTCAAGCAATCAAAAGAAATAGACACCATCTCATATCACACACTTTTTGACATTCTGAAGCAGTATCAAAATGAAGTTAATGATATCCGTGCTGAGAGAATAGCCAAAAGTGCAAATCCATTAGCACTTCTTGCGGCTGCTCAACCATATTCAGATAATTACTATCAAGCACCAAAACCTCAAAGATCTAATGCAACATCATCTTCTACAAGACCTAGTGCATCTACCAGACACAAAGGCAAAGAGATCGCCAAACCAGTTACACCTCAATCTGAGTCAGTGTCTGAAGAAGACAGTGATCCTGAACAAGCTCAGAGGGATAAGGAGCAAAAGAAATTGGCACTCCTTTGCAAAGTATTTCAAAAGGCTCTACAAAACCTACCTAACAACAACTTCGAACTTCTTCAAATCAGGAACAAGGACTGTGCATACCACAACCAAGGTATAACAATGATAATCAGTCAGGGCAGTTTAGGAATCAAAGGACAATGACAGTGGCTGGGACTAGGGAAACTGTAGGCTGTCCGGTAGTGCAACAAACAGGGATACAATGCTTTAACTGCAAGAGATTTGGCCACTATGAAAAGGAATGCAGGAAGCCAAAGTCGTGTTAAAGACTATCGTATCACAAGGGAAAAGATGATGATGTGCAAACAAGCTAACAAGGTTGTTCCTACTGCAAGTAGGAGAAGCTGATTGGCTACGTACACGGTATGAAGAGATGGTCTGAACAGGAATTGGACGCACATTACCGTTTCAATGGCAAAAGATTCAGGAGGCTTACCAGAAGGAAACCCAATTCAATGAACAACCATTGAACAGGTACAAAACATTGATGAAAATAATGTGTTTGCCAATGAAGACAAACATTCTAAGAATAATACTACAGAATGTGCTGGATGAGCTTGCTACGCTTGCTAATTTAATTACAAATTTTAACTCTTGATACTGAGGAAAACAAAACAATTTTAAAGCAATTAAAGAAAGCAAAGCATCATTGACTTAAGAACTAAAGGAGTGCAAAACTAACCTTGATGAGACTAGTAGGGCTCTGGGGGAGGCTACTAGTTGTCGGGATAGTTGTCTTATTGCACTTTAGAACAAACAGAATAAGCTTGAGAAGTACATAGCCTTTAATGACCGGGGACGACTGATTATGAAATACTTCAAACATAAGTTAACTGATACTCTATGACATATTTAGCTCTTAAAGACATTGAAATAAAGAAGGTTGAAAACAAAAAGCCTATGAAATTTAGTATCTCAATCAGAAACACGATGAGTTAGTCAAAAAGAGTCTTTTAACAAAGTCACAACTGGAAGGTTATCTTAAAGAGAAAACCAAGGTCATTTCGGATTTAAAGGTTAAGGAAGAGAAAGATATTGACAAGATGATTGAAATAGACAAACAATTAAAGTTTTTGAATGAAATTATTTATACTCGTAATCAGTCAATTCAGACCATTCATATGTTAGCACCCAAATGCTCGACATATAATGGTAGACCAACCTTTGCTAATCCAAGGTACCTCAAGAAAGCTCAATCTGAGAAGCCCTGTTTGTATGAGATCCCATATGATACTTCTGATCTTGCAAACAGATTTGCCCCCAATAGGGAAGAGACCATGACTCTTTCAAATGAGAGTAGATCAAAATTAAATAAAGATTATGTTAAACCATATGATTACACAAGACAGAATAGTCTTTATAGTCATTTTAAGCTTTTACAAATGGAAATTGACCGTCATTTTAAGGAAATGCTTAGACCTCTAAAGCCTATTCCACTTGTTGGCATAGGAGAACCTGAAGGGAGTGATGATTACATAGAGGTGCCTTTTGATGATGAGCAAATTCTAAGATAACATAATATCGCTCATGTCACACTTCCTGCATACACACCATCTCTCCCTTTCTTGACTATCATGGAACCTGCAACCACCCTCTTAATGGGGGATGAGGTTATTAGCACTACTCCTGCAAAGGAAAATGACTAATTCATAAAGTCTAGTATTGATGATCTTGTCCCAATCCCAAGGGAGTCTGAGGTGACATCGGATAGTAATTTAGAGTGTGATATGCCTAATAATACACCTTTGCCCACAACTAATGTTAGGGAAGAAATTTTTGATATCAATTCGCCTCTAGGAGAATATGTAGTCGATTTCTTAATGGAAAATGTGGATGTAGCTGACTTACCTAGACATTTGGTTAAGCAACTTTTTAGTCATTTACTCAAAAATCCGAGTTTAACCAAAGGAATGTCTGATGAGCCTTTAGGTGATGATTCAAAACCTAGATCTTATGATGTGACTTTCTCAAACCCTCTCTTCGACTTTAATGATGATTTTACCTAATGTAATGATAATCCGATTTTTGATGAGGAATTTGAGGACATTAGTAGTCTGGACCCCCCTGAGTTGACTCCAGTTATTGATGAGTCCACTTTGCTAGTCACACTACCCTTACCGTGTACTGATATTTTGGGAGATGCTATTGTAGATATCAACTTACCTTTAGGAGAGCCTTTAGACACCCTCTTAACGGGAAATAGGGAAATTGATTTCAATCCTAGTAGGGACATAGAAGAACTAGAGCGTTTACTAGCCGATGACCTTGTCCTGGTCCCAAGAGTGTTTGATGATCCTTTAGGTAATTTTGATTCGATGTCTAGATCATCTGAGACTACTGACCTTTTTGAGGAGCTCATCGCTGAGATCAGCCTAGACGATTTAATTCCAATTAGAATTGATGATAGGTATTACGATTCAGAAGGTGACATTCTATTTTTTTGAACAATTGCTTAATGAAGATACATCTTTCGATGTATCTCCAGCATTGTTACCTATTAAGTCCTCCTCACTAGATCTACCACCCCCCTCTTTTAAGCAATTTAGTTTAAGGGAGGTGGAAAGATTTGATCATTTTTTTCCCTGACACAGTCGGGTGGGAAGACGGGGGTGATGGAGACCCCTTCTTTTAGTTTTCATCATATGCCATCACCCCGTCCTGCTGCATACTCACCAACAGAGGTGATGTATTGCTATTACCATCCCCACCTCACATCGGGTGATGGATTTGACCATGGACCTAAAATGAAATAACCCTGGAGTTAAGCTAGAGACTCGAACAAAAACAAGCGCTTCTCGGGAGGTAACCCGTGTTCTCTTCTTCTTTCTATCTTTCTTAGTAGTAATAATATATTAGTTTAGTAGTAGTAATATAATAAGTGTGAGGGTGTGCTTCTATCTTTGCTTTGTTTCATGGTTATCTGTTTTTGCTTGCAGGATTTCCTGTGATCTTGAAGACCTCGTGTTGTTTTCACCCCCCCCCCCCCCCCCCCCCCCCCATCCTCCAATCACTCGGTCTTCGTTCAATTTTCATGTTTATATCTAGGGGACATTTTCTATCCTGCTCTTATATTTTTATATATATATATATATAATATATTATATTATATATATATATATATATATATATATATATATATATATATATATGATTTTGTTTCCCCTTTCACACTTGGAATTTTTGGCATTTGCCTTTTTCGTTCTTAAGTGTGGGGGTAAAACCTGACATTTTTGAACATTGAGGCCAATGTTCGATTCTAAGTGTGGGGGGGGGGGGGGGCTGTCAAAATTGATCATACCTGTTGCCTGTCTGTGTCCCGCGCAACCCCGTTTTGACCAAATTTTTGCTTTATTAAAAAAATGATGATAAGAAAATAGAAAAAAATATAACAATATAAAAATATGTAGAAATAAGGCCCGTAGGCTAAAACTAGGGAGATTTTGACTTGACCGAGTATTACACTCTAGCTTTTCTCTTAGCTTTCAAGACTAAGCGTTTGCAAGACTTTAAATTTTTTCAAAGAACAAAAAATGATAGAGTTGAATATAAGTTAGATGCTAAGCATGGAGTAGTTGGATCTCTTTAGAGCTCATAGAGGTTAATTGTGGCTTTTTGCTCCCATCAGCTTAAAAACTATAAAAAATAATTTTCAATAAATAAAGTTGATTTGGTTTTTGCGATTCTTAGTTTTGATCCCTTCTTAGAGATTCCTTCTAATGAAAGTAAGGTACACATCGAGGTTTTGTCAGTGTTGTGGGGAAATAGGCTACCGATTTCTGATGGCTCGCTCTCGTTGTCTAGGTAGTTAAAAGACCACATGACTTAAATTTGGCTAACAAATATATATATAATAATAATAATTTACCTTGTCAGATTATTGGGTCTTGTCGGTTAGGACGCCCGATATCTCAGTCTTCATATAAGGCAAGGAATCCGAGACTGATAAAAGTTTAGTGGCTCTGTTGGTTAGGACGCCCGATGTGTCATTCTTCAAAAAGGTCGAGGGAATACCCGAAGTCGAAATAAGACTACCGGCTCTGTCGATTAGGACGCCCGATGTGTCAGTAGTTTTAAGGACCGAGGGATAATAATGTTGCAATAATAATAGTATTAATAATAATAATAATAAAGCCAAATTTCAACTCCGGAGTTATCTAAATAAAGCCTCCGTCTCTGGACTCGTAGTTCAGTTGTTTCAGATGAAATAGAAAGGATAGCCTCTAAATTATGCGAAATTAGAACCTTAATGTGGACATTATTCTCACAATATTGTCTCTTTAGGAAAGGATTTTAAACTAATTATGGTTTAAACCGGCCCCCTTTATAGTAATAAAACATTAATATATTTAAATAAGTGATATCGTTTCACATTATGTTTTCTGAATAAAATCCTTAAAGGAAATTAGGAATAAGGGAGCGGAGAGTAGTTGCGTTTACACAATTAGCATTTATGAGTAGTGTTAGAATCTAATTTTATATTTAACTGTGATTTCGTTTTAAGCTTGGTTTGGAGATTATGAAAATCAAGGATGATGAACTCCCATTCTTAAAGCCTTTTAAATAAATTTTATCTTAGTTTTTATCTATTGTTAAATAAGTGGTTTAAACGGGGGCGCTTTAGAAACAAATGATTTTTAAACCCTTTCAAATGGACCTTTTCTGTTCTTGTTTGATGTGAGGGGGTCAGAAGTTAAGGATGGGTTAAATTATTTATTCCAGGGTGTGTTTTATAAACATTGCGTGTGGGACCAACAATGTCTAAGTGTGAGAGAATTTGATGTGTGCTTAAATACACATCATTTATACCCCGAAAAACAATAATAAACGGACTAATAACCATAAAATTCGAGTAATTATATTGCAAATATGTTTGCATTGTGTTATTATGTCTTGCATGTACAAATGATTAAAAACGAAGCAAAAACAGAGACTTTCGATTAAGATTTGAAGACGTTTACGCGTTTTTTAAGATAAAAAAGAAGTCGTTAATATTTTACGAGCATGCCATTGAAAAAACCACAAAAATTCGAGTCCAATGGTGCCTTCATCTCTTATTAGGCTGGCCCGACACCAGTTATATGGGTCGGACCGACCCGTACTATTTAAAGACTCAAGATTAACAATTTTGTTAAACAAACCAAGCCCAAGTCCGAATGCAGGCGTGGCCCAGTTGGAAGAAAGCTTGGCTCAGCCCAAGACTTGTAATAGAAGTCAGGCCCAACATAATATTGGCCCATCTGTTTGTGATAACAAATCGTGAGGCCCATGGAAGCCCAAGTGATAAGCCCTTCTACCAATGCTTAATAAAAACGCAGCTATGGAGAGATAGAGGGACATCTTTTACATCTCTTTTTTTAAAATTTTATTTTTTAATTCAGTAGAATAGGAGTAGAATATGTTAGATTTCTTTTATTTAATTTTAATTTCCAATCTACGTAATGGTTAGAGGTTAATTTGTAAGGCACGATTTTGATTTATTCGAGTATGATTTTGGGATCGATTTGATGTTGTTGATTTGAAGGTTTTGAAGAATTGTTTTCCAGGTTTAAAAGTGATTAGGATTGGTTCTATTCGGATGAGCTTATCTTATCTTTCTTTTCATATCTTTACTTCATTTTTTTATTTTGGCAGATTAGATTAGGAGTAGAGTGATGAGGTTTACTCGGATTGGTTTACCAGTGATTAAGTTCACTCGTTTGAATTTTTTATTAGGATTGGTTCTATTCAATTAATCGGTGTATTGCTTATTAAATAAAAATAGAAATGGTAGTTTGAGCGGTAGTAGGAAAAAGGCATATGTATCATTTTTTTTATTCTTTCATTTGTGTGTTTTATTTTTAGCAGTAGGATATAGAGTAGCTAGTTTATTATTGGCTTATTGTTATTCATTTTAACTATTGTTTGGCTTGTTTGACGTAATTGTCCAACACACGAGGCGAGGAGCTTAAGGATTCATAAGCTAGTTTTATTTCCAAATTTAGAACTTAGTTAGAGTTTACTCACTTATTAGAGAATAAAATTTAAATACTTCATCATCTATTAAGTAAATAAAGTCTAAATAAAAAATAAACTTGGTATTTAACTTAGTTTATGTAATCGGGTTGTTTTATTCGTTTCGGTTTTGTCATTCGGGTTCCATTTCCTTTCTCTTTTCAATTCTAATTAGTTGTAGTATAATTTTGCTTAAAATGTCTTGTATTGTTATGCCATTTATTGTTAGTTTAATTGCCATGCTCAGCGAGTAGTTTACTTATATGCTTGTTTGTTAAGGATTTGCGTTTTTAGTGAAATTAAGTGGTGGTTTAAAAAGAGATTTGTTGATTAATAATCTTCGGGTTATTTAGATTTCTTATTTGATTATTTCGAAGGGCAAAAGCCGGAGAAATAATCTAACATCAAATCTAGTAATTAATACTTATATAAGATATTGTTTTCAAAATAAACCAACGTTGTGAAAAAATAATGTTTTTACGGGTATTGATTCGTCATCAATTAAAGTAATTTGCACCAAAATAAAGGATTGTTTTCAATAACAACCAACTTTGTGAGAAAACAGTTTTTTAAACGGGCACTAATTCTTTATTAACTCTTTTCTTCACACTTAACGATCTTTTCGCCTCGCTTGACAAGCATATCCGTTTTATATACATTAGATTTATTTGCTTAGTTTTATTATAGATTATTATTAGTTTAGAATTCAAAACCAAAACAAAAAGATAATCAAGTATCAAACGATAAACATTAACGTAAATCTCAAATTCAATTCTCGCCGTGGATACGACACTCGGATGATTAGATTTTTACTTGTTCTCAAGTGATTATTTATTCCAACGGGAAATACTTTATATTATTCGACACGCTTTTGACCGTTTATCACTAAACTAAATTGGTAGAAACTTTTATGGTAAACGAACGTATTTACTTAATCATGCATTACTCCTTAGTTCGCTTCTACTAATATTATTGCTTTGTCACACTTGTGATGATCTGTCAAGTATTTCATAGGTCATGAACAGATTACATGAATCCGTCGTATATGTAATATTCCGTTAAGGCAACGCATAGGTAAGGTAGTTTGAAGACTATTACAAGGCCCTAAGACTACATTACATGTATTAAAACACTTAAGAGAGATCAACCATATTAAGGGTAAGATAGTATGAAGACTACTACTGATGGTATCCTTTCTACACACTCGCGTTCCCTAGAGGTTTATGCTAATGTAATATGTTATAGCCAGTTTTTTAGAGTCTAATGCGCACATCCATCATAAGAAGCAATATTAAAAGGATATACAAACTAAGTTTCATGCAATCATAAGTAAATACTAATGGATCTAGCCTAGCATGTTAAAGAGAAGCAAAGAACAAGAATCAATCAAACAACACATATACATATTGAAAGATTAAAGGATAAATGACTTCACTTGATTAAAACATGTGTTCAAGGCTGATACAAGAGGGTTTTTAAGCCCTAAGAATGCCCTAAAAGCTGCTACACTCAAACTATAATGTTTAGGGTTCGTCTCCCAAAAGTTGCACACTAAAACCCTAAAAACGTATGTATATATATAGGAATTGAATCGCGACGGCGTCGCCAAAGTCCTGACGCCGTCGCTTCATAGAATCTTCTTAGGGTTTCTTTGAGGCGGTTACATTTTGACGCCGTCACATAACTCTTGACGCCATCCCTTGTAAGTTATGACGGCGTCGCTAGGAATTGAGTCCAAGTCACGTGTATTTTCTCAAGCTGGCATGTTTATTCCCATATTTGCCTCGACTTAAGGATCTTACCTGCTTAACTCGATTAAGTCATTCATTTTGAGAACATGTGAAAATATATCTAGGTCTCACGCATAAAGAATAATCACATTGGGTTATAATTTACCTACGTCTCACGCAGTGTGAAAAGTAATTGCAAGTGATCTCAAGAAATTGGACGGCGTGACTTAAATTTGTTGACGGTTATAAAATTATAATGAATAGTATCTAAAAAAGTGTGTAGGAGGAAGCATGCATTCATCCTTCGTAGCACAAGTTAAAAACCTTTCTTAACTTAAGTGTAATCACTGTTTTAATTTTATGTGTGTCACGTTGTCTATTTTAAAGACTAATATATAATCTAAGTGGATAAAATATTAGTTTGGACATACATAAAATAAATAACAAACATAACAAGCTTAAGTGTTATTTATATAAAACAAGGATTTAGTTTCAAATCATATTTAAACTTTAAACTAAATCAAGGATTTAGTTTTAAAAATAATTTGTTTTTCATCTCAAGTTTTATAAAAAAACATTTGCAAGTTATATATATTCTAGACATATATAGAAAGAAAATAAACAAACATAAAACCACAAGTATGCAAAGCCTCAACCGATGAACAAACATATGCTTGGTCTCGTGAGCCATCACGAGAACCAATGAGTCAACTAAGGACAAGCCAAGAAAACCACAAGGAGTGCTCCCACTTGCTCCAAGACCTATCAAGAGCAAATGGAACCCTAAGTGAACACAATTTCAGAATCTGTCAAAAAATTTAGCTGACTTCAAGGGCCTAAAACTCCTAGAAGGAGTCTTCCCTAATCTGAGCTCTAGTTGAAGAAGTTATAGCCCCATAAGTTGTAAACATGCACAAACAATTTCAGCCCTAACTCCATACAGAACTCCAAGAAATTGACTTTTAGTATAAGTCACTCCAGCAGCTCTGAATTTGACTTTATGCCTTTAACTCTTTCGCATTCCATTACAAATAACGGCTATAATAATTTGACAGCTAAATACACTTTACCTATCATCTAACTACTTTAATGTGCCCAAACAATGGCAAAAACCAAAATAAAAAACCTACAAATGAAGTCGAAATAATGGCAAATACACACGAATCAATTCACAAATGGTCTAGGTTTTCATCGGCTTTGCATACGAAACACAATAATACAATAATATCATGTATGAACAAGGTGTTGGATAAGTCCATGACCAAACATGCAAGTATTTGCCATAAAAACAAAATAATTGACAAAAAATAAATTGTTAGCCAACAAAATCGAAGAAATTAATTGACAATAATTAAAACCTCGATTGATATGTGTAACCTATGGCCTTAAGGTCTTAAAACATCATTTTTAATACCTCTTAATAATCATATCATCATAGAATATTATGCCCAAAGGGCTGATTTAAAATCGATTCAAGAATCGTCCCAAAACATGCGTTTTTGGCCATAATACACGTACCCGATAACTATACAAATATAAGTATGCGTAACCCGTGTCTTAGGGATAAAAAATCACAGATTATAATACCCTCATAGGGTCGAATATTTCATAAAAATGGAGTCCTATGGGCTGTTTTAAAATAGCTTTATTAAACAATCAAAAACACGTGTTTTTAGCCACAGTTACATATACACGGTAATCATATGATAGCTCGTGATACCACTATATGTTATTTTATAAATAAATAACATTTAAATAATAAATAAACGCAGCGGATGATCACCTATAACCGGATCCATATAGCTATATAATTAATCGAATAAATACAAATAACGGTATACCTTTGTAGCGTGATTCGGTATGATTGAATGGAAACCTTCCACACCACCCGATCTAATCTAGTAACTTTAGTGATTAAAAGAGATCACCTCTATGTAAAAACACACTACACTTCATCGTATACCACCTTGATGCTAGTCGTATAACTCGTAACCCTTTAATAAGCCTTGAACTACAATAGATTAAGGCTTAAGATCAAAACCACAAAATGTAAATGGTGATTATGTTTTGTACGTCACTTTTAGAAAAGGGATAGGGAGAAGAAAAAGTTGGAAACTTGTTAATCGCATTTATTAGTTATGAATGACTAAATTACACTTAAGTCCTTTAAGTTTTTCTCCCTTCCTTAGCCGGCCATGCAAGGGCCTTCAAATGGGCTTGCCCATTTGTTTAGTCCAATCCAATTCACTAAGTACAAGCTTAGTAATTAGTTGTCTGTTATTGATCCCTAGTTACGTATGTGATATATCACGTAAATGTTATATATACGTTATATTAAATGGTACCTCTGTGTATAAGTGTGTGACGCCATAGGCTCACATGTGTCTAGCCGTATAATTATTTATTATGACACGAGAATACTCCAACATGTAATATAATAAACTTCATTAAACTTCCCTATCTATTTTTAATAGTGAATAATTAAATTGAGACATCCCAAAAAAGAAACGTGGACTATTAATTTGGGATGGAGAAGTATTAACTTTTATTAGTTTTGGAATTTGGGTAGGATAAAATATCATTTATCAGATCATAATAAAATTTAGCATCAGAGAATCAATAGTCTCTAATAAAAACTTTAGGTGGGCTTTCGCCAACCAAAGTCAACACACATCCAAGTCGACACATAGCTCCGCACTTAAAGCATTTTGATCTTATTGATGTCTGTATATCACCAGTGTTTTGAAAGGCTCAAGGCGCACTAAGGCGCAAAGGGCTTATGGAGCCTTGAGGCGAGGCGCGGATCAAGGTGCGGGCTTCATGAATATGAGTCGCATTAAATTAAAGTAAATTATAATAGTTTAGGCGAAAATTTATAGATTAATGATGACTTAAATAACACTAAAATAATTAATGTATCTAAAAAAATTGAATAGTTAAACCAAAAATATCAAGCAATGTATCATATTCATGGCATGACGAGATTACGTTATCTCATGCGTAAAATAGAGGGAGGAGTCTGTATGTGCGGACACTTGAATTGAATGACCAAACACTCAAATTGATTGATTTATTTAGTTTCTAGGTAGTTTCTAGGTAAACTATCTATTAAAAATATGAGGCGCAATGGAAATGTTTAATTCGAAAAAGATAAGTTTTCCATAAAATTCAGCACCTAAATGTCGCCACCTTTCCTAGGGCGCGCCCTAGGCTCAAGGTTTAAATCCCAAGGTTCTACCGCTCTTTTTTTTGAGCCTTGTGCATGTGCGGAGCCTCGTATTGAAAAAAAAATCCCTAGAGCTTGAGCCTTAGAGCCTTAGGCGCGCTTTTTAAAATTACGTATATCACTAAATCTTTATTTAGTAATTTAAGAATTACACTTTGTTTCTATAGCCACAAGAGAACAAGGGGGGCGCAAACAAAGAAGGAATTGTTATTGTGTTTTCATTATGTATAAATGAGACCAGATGTGTGTGTTATGAACATGCATATTTGATAGTTTATGGGCGTTTAAATCTGGGTTAAAAACCAAGAGTCACAACCCTTCATCAACAAACATGTCGGTTATCGGGAAAATCTGGCGCTGCCACAAATCTTGCTAGGGAAGGCTTTCCCTCGACCCTCGCTCGCTGACTTGGGAGTGAGACCCCAACAAAGGAGCACAACTTCCTTGACCCTTACATTTTTGTTTGATCGAAAACATATTAGCTCAACGATTGTGCACTTATCACTTCATTAACTCCTATACGAGCATAATATTAAATCCCATTAATATATAGTAAGTCACATTTAACTAAAAAAATTAATGATATTAAAATCATCAACAAACTATTAGGCTGGACGGAGTGGTTCGAAACTCACCTAGGTGAGTTTGGAAGTCACGCGCGACTACCACGCCGGTCCAAAACTCACCTAGGTGAGTGGCCAATATTGTGGTGAGTTTCGGGTGGTTTTTTTGCTCTTAAGGTGAGTTACTCACCGAAGGTGAGTTTTAAAAATGTGGGCCCCTTTATTTTTATACCGTTATTTATAAAAATAAATAAATTAAAACCCCACTTTTTATCTATAAATACCCACTACTTCACCCATTTTAAAACACAATTCTTCCAATTTATATACAATCTCTCTAAGCACATTTCACACTCTATTTTACTTTCAAAAAAATGTCTCAACAAAACACTCCCCGACCCAACAAACGTCAACCAAGAAGCCCCAACCGAAGTTTACGCTTTAATTTATCTATGTATCGTTTTAGTTTACGTTTATGTTTTAATTTATCTATGTATAGTTGCGTTTTAATTTATCTATGTATCGTTTAAGCTTTTAATTTATGAATAAAAGTTTTTAATTTAGTTAACGTTTTTATTAATTTCGTACGTTTACCTTCACGGTAAAATAGTTATTTTTTTTACGTTTATGAATAAAAGTATTTATTAAATTAAAAAAGGTCGTGAGTAAGGTGAGTTTTAGTTGTAAGGTGAGTTCTTATTACGGTTGAAAGGTGAGTTGTAAGGTGAGTTTTATTTGGAGAGAAAAAGCTGATGTGGCACTGACGTGTCAGGTGGGTTTACCACCACCACTCCATCCAGCCTTATAGAACAAAAATAATAGAATAGTAGTTGAGCAGACTAATTGATGTGACGTTGGTATACTAATAACGGCCGATACGAGTGTATCGCCAGTGTGAATGCTAGGTAGGGTCGTGTGTTTAATCAGGAAATGATAGCAGATGGTTGGCATATAAAAGGTGAATGATTTATGGATATTTGTTGCATAATGTTGGAAGGTGGTTTCCATTCGCTATAGCTCTGTTTAATTTGACTTTCGCGATTTGCTTATATATAATACTTCCTTGTCCACTTTAAGACAGATCATCTTTAGTTCCTAGAGCTCTTGTAAGGCCTTGTTGGGGAAAACCTGATGTCGGACTTGATTTACTGGCCTTTTGTTGTTCAAATTTTATTGTTTCATTTTTGTTATTTTTCTAATTGTTCCAAAGTCTATATAAGTTGAATCAAATCAAATTCCCATTTTTCTGGCTCTATCTCAGAGTATCTATTCACACGAAACTGATCTGCTTCTATTTCTACTTTCCGTAAGCGATGCACATAGTTTCATCCCTCGAGTGGTTTTGCTAATGAGATTTGTCGGAAAAAAAAAGTCCACTACCAATTCATATCGTACATCACATGTCATTTGATCATATGGTTGGTGAATATAGGGTTGCCTCTTAAACGAAATCGATGTCGACAGCTTGTCATGTTAATCTCGTGTCCTACATGAGTAGGTTATGAGGCAATGACGACAACATATCTTTTTGGAAAGTGTAAGTCACTTATTGAGTTATGATATGATCTTACCTGTTGTGGCTAACATGATACTTTGTCGCTTGTGATGGTCTTAGAGCATTAGGTATGATGGTATGCAAAAATCACTTTTTTGATGTCACATCTTTAACACTTACATACCAAAATAAGGTTGATCATAACGGACTACGGACCAGATCAAACCGAGAAACCGGCCCGAACCGGATCCACCGGACCGAACTAAACCTATTTCGGTCCGGTCCTCGGTCTGCACTTTACCTCATATTCGGTCCTTGGTTGCGGTTCAGTACCAAATCCGGTCTTCACGTACAACCGATGTGGGACCGACCATTATCCCTTCTTTAGACCGGGACGCTCGGATAAACCGACCAAAGAACCGGACAGAAACGAACACATTCGGTCCGATTCCCAGTCTGGGGTATTGGGCTAAAAGCGGTGGTCTAGGTCCGATCCGGGTTTTGAACCGTGATCAGCCCTACACTAAAATACTCTCTCACTCATAACATCATTTTTACATGTCATTTGGGCACCAACATATCCAATTAAAACAAAAACTCAACAATAAAACCTAATTATAAAATCATCACTTTTGTCTTCTTTTCATTTTCACGTCTGCTAAAGCTTTGGTCATGAACTTGACGTTGAAAAGAAACAGGTATGATAGCATGCATGTGACAACGTCAAATGGGTTGCCAAATCAGCTTTGACGTGAACCAACACCATGATACTCAATCCTCTCATATAGTGGTTTATCATTTGATACATTGAACATTATTGACGTTTTTTCTTTAGATAGTGATCTTGATATGAGCTGAAGTTAAACAAGAAAGTCAAATGACAGTTACTAGTCCAATTGCGCGGGAAAAGTTGTTACAGTTTATTTTCTCCTTTTCAGTAGTATAAATACCCATCACTTGTATCAATTTCATTAGCCAATCATTTTTATCACAATTCTTGTAAATAATTTCTCTCTCAATTCATATCCAATAAAAATCTCTTTTAATCTCTAAAACTCTTTTATCTTTTGTTCTTGAGTTTCTTGTTAATTGTTGGATCTAACTCCTTTACTGATTAGGGACCTGGTTTGGCATTTAATAAGTGGTTATCTGAGCCATTCCTTTCTGGGAACTTGGAGCTTAATTTTGTTATAACTGCCTAATAGAATCCGTTATAACTGTTACAAACGCCATTAAAACTGTTATTCAAGTTTTTCTGAACCAAATTCAACTTTCATCAATTCCATACAAATCATGGTGAATACACGACAAATTGTTAGTCAAACATTTAACCAAATGGATGATGCAACGAGATCATTCATCACCGAGACAATTAATGCTGCTTTGGCTGCTTCAATTGAGAGTATTAATAGATCTCTTCCGGAGCAGTTAGAAAGAACAGTCACAGCCATGAACAACTCTGTTAATGGAGTTTATATGAGGCAAGATGCATTAGCTGCTGATGTTCAACGACACATTAGTGAAACTGGTACATCTACTACACTTAATTGCCTTAATAATACACGTATGAGTATATTAGCAAAAATTAAGTTCCATAAGTTCTATGGTGATGATCCTACTGGATGGTTGTATAGATGTAATCAATTCTTTAAGGTAGATGATATATTGCCTGAGGATAATGTAAAATTGGCTTCAATGCACTAATATGATAAGGCTTTAGCCTGGCATCAACAATTCACTAAGATTCATGGTGAAACTGTTGATTGGAATGTGTATGTGGAAGCATTGTTAAAGAGGTTCAGTAGTTGTTATGAGGATCCTATGTCTGGTTTGAAAAATATCAGGCAAAAAAGGGGATTGGTGCAAGTGTATATAGATGCTTTTGATTTGATAATGACTAAGGTGGATGTGCCTGAATCACAACCTATTAGTTTCTTTTTGGGAGGATTGGATAAGGATATTTGAAAAGTGATGTTAGGAATGTTTAAAGCCACGGATTTTAGTGTATGGCCTTATTGTTTGTGCTAAATTGCAAGAAGAACAAACCAATTACTGTGGTCTATGGAAGATCAATAAGCCCTTGGTGTCTACTACAAAGCCTGTGTACAACAATTATGCTAGAAACTTTGGAACACAAGCTCAAAATGTTCATTATAATCCTCCTAGGCCTAAACCTGTTTACAACAATGCTCTTTATAAGAAACAGTTGACTCAGAAAGAGTTGGGATGGACCAAAAGGGCAAAAATCCAAATGTTTCTATTGTGATCAGGAAAATACTTTGTGCCTGGTCATAAAATAAAAACAGTGCTGTGGGAAATTGTTTTCTTGGAAATTATGGAAGAAGAAAATAGAGGAAAAAAGTAGAGGAAGAATAAGAGATATGGTGTGAACAGTTTGAGGAAGGAGTGTTTGGCTTTGAGGATAACTCAGTAGAAAATGTGATTGTTGACAAAAATGTTTGCAATTCTGAGACTGAGACACCTGCACAGCCATAAATTTCTCTTAATGCTATTTCAGGGGTGAATACTTTTCAAACAGTAAGAGTGAAAGGACAGATCAATAATAAGCCAGTCAATATTTTAATTGATTGTGGAAGCACTCATAATTTCTTGGACCTTACTACAGCAAAGCAAATGGGGTGTCCAGTTAAGGAAAGCTATCCACTACAAGTTGCAGTGCCTGGTGGAAATTTTCTTACAAGTAATCGTGTGTGTACAGGCTTAACTTGGAAATTGCAAGGAGTAACCTTCCAGGCTGATTTTATGTTAATTCCTGTGGGTGGTTGTGAAATGGTTTTGGGTGTACAATGGTTGTCAACTTTGGGAGATATTGTTTGTAATTGGTATGTGCTTAATTACATTTCCATATTACCTTAGGAAAACGTGTTAAAAGACTCCAAAAACCGGACATAAAATGCCAAATATTTGTGTGTTCTGCATTTGTATTATGCAGGAAACGGATATCTAAGAAAGGATAAAATCAAAAGCAAAATGGACAAAACCGAGCACGGAATGGAAAGAGCACCGAAAAGTCAAAGTCAAAGCCGAAGCCGAAACTGAAGAAATACTTAATGGACCAACCGCCAGCCACCCATCCTTAATGGGCCGGGACAGCCCATTAAACATTTATATCAAAAATTACATACAGCTTTAAAAGCTAAAAAGCCCAATTCCCTTTATAGTTAAAACTGGCCCAAACAGTTACTAGGCCCAATAACCACTTAACCCAGTTAACCCAACTCCCTTATTCCTTCTTGGCACCTTCGTTAGTCTATAGGGACCAACCCTGTTGTCCTTTAAGAACTAAACATGTTTACCCCCTACTAACATTTAACCCTTTACACCATTAACGATCCTCACCCTAAACACGTTACCCTGTTCATCCCAATCAAATTTTCCCTCCAAATCACTATTCACCCACCCTCTCCATCTCGACTTCTGCTCCCCAAAACAAAACCATCACTCTTATACTCAACCCCACTTCATAAAACAACAAGTCTGTAACACCCCCATAAAATCACAACGCAGCGGAATACCACTTTGGGGGTGTACTTCATAGTATAAAGTACAAGTTACAGAAAATGACCTCAAAAGAGACGTTAATAAAATGTCACATTCGATTAAAATTTCAGAGTTAAATCAATTTGTATATTTGAAGTTAAAAATTTATCGAATGTGAAGAAAGTGAGTTCCTTGAGTTTTTGTTTGTTATCACGCGTTCTCGAATGCTCCCAATGCTCAGCTAACAAGATATAACCTGAGAAAAATACATGCAATAACGTCAACATATTGTTGGTGAATTTCAATAGGTTTAAGTATAAAACTGTAATTGACATAAAATCAAGTGATATGTTAGTAACGAAAAGTAGCGTTTACAATATTTAAAAGAATTTGTTGTCGAAATCCAAGTAGTGATTCTATAAATCCGGTTTAATGTTGAGTAGTGGCACCAAAGATTAAATTAATGTAGACAAGAGAAACAAATTCCCAAGGTTCTTAATGGAATTATATATTATTGCGCATAAGCTCATTGACACCGACACCTTAAACAAAGATTTTTGCCCCAATAAAAGTGGGTATATCTACTAACCCTAAGGATACCTCAAATGTTAAGTGCAGTCACTATGGTTTATTCTAAAAACCATAAGTCCGGGAAAAGTTGAGGGATTGTCAGTCCCGATAGATCTTTTCCACAACATTCGCTCGCTCACTACAACTAGCGACTGAGGTTCATGATAAACAGGGGACCTTAAGTTAGCAGATAAAGGACTTAGGCAATAATATTAGGAACTAATTAGATAGCATACAACTTGAAAAGCACTTTGTGTCCTAAAGTAAAACAAGTTAAGTGTTCAAAACTATTCCGGTTTTCATATATTGGAATTTAACGATCCGCAAAATGAGTAGTAAACAAATCAAGCTTAATCAGTTACATAAGAAACGCAATGTATTCACACATGTTTTAAAAGTCATGTAGTAAGCAAGTAAAAATATTCAATGTAAGCATGTAGTGATGGAAATCATAAGTTTTACTTTGTAAAACGAGCATGTTTTCTCACCCCGAAGAAATATGTTTATTGAAACTATTAAAAGAGAAAAGGTTGGGGCTATGAAACTCACCTTAGGTAGAATATCGGATACGAGTATCGTTATTAAGCAAAGACCGACGGGCAAGCTTTCAAACCACGACCTATAATATGGTGGCCCGCGATTTTAAATAGAAATAAAGACCAAGAAGAAAAAATGCATATATGTTTTAAGTAATTATATTTACTACATATATATTTATATACTATATGAATCCACAAAGTGGCACTATGTTTATTTGTTAGACGCTTTCGTAATGTATTTCTCTCATTATTACTTTACGCCACTTTTCCGAAAAGTTTCTATTTTTAGCAGGTTACTATTTTAGAAAGTCCGGATATGTTAAGATATTAATTACCGACTAATAAAATGGTCATGTTTTCCGTCAACCCCGTCGGCATCAATAACTTATATATATACTTATTCATATTTTTCCTTGTTAATCTTATATATATATATATAAAGTTTCAAAATATAGACTTACTATTTTTAGACATAACCGAAACGCACCCAATAATATATATGCTGCCTAATTTTCCGTTTTAACATTTTAAAGTACAAACGGACTCTGCAAAACGCTCGATTGCTACAATTTTTAATAAAGTTCAGGCAACACCTTTAATTTTTACATGTTGACTTTTTTTTATACTTTTTATAATTTCTGACCGTCCAAAACCCGACTTATATATTACATGTTCACGGACTCAGGACTCTTAAAGCATTTTTATGTTAAAACGGACATTTCCGGACAACTTTTTAGTTTTGTTCGAGACCCGAAACCCAACAGAAAATGACCAAAATGCCCCTACAAGTTTCAGCCAAAAAATATTACCAAAAACGCAGACCTGCATTTGCGTTTTTGACCCGTAATAGGGCGTTTTTAATTCTAGAAAACCTCGCGGAGGAAAGGTATATAAAACGATCATTTTGATAAATGTCCCCAGTTTTGTCCGAGAACCGAAACTCGACCGAAATGGCCGAAAACGCATCCGCATCAGATCTGATGCAGTGGGTTAATTCGTGAAAAACGCAGATTTGACATTAGCTTTAAAACCCATTATTACTCGTTTTTAGACCTAAAGAACCTCGCGGAAAGGTAAAACGGCCTTCCGGACAACTTTCATGTTTCGGCCGAAGGCCGAAACGGACTCGAAAGTGCCGGAAATGCCATTTTAAAAATCTGACAGCAACCCGACATTACCCAAAAAGCTGAATTTTTACCAAAACTTTTTCCGATTTCAAATGGCCATAAAATCTTCGTTTTTGAGAGTTACGGGACGATCCTTATATGGAGACGATCGTCTAATCAAGCTCTACCGTATTCTTAACTAAAATTTTGACTTTAACATTTTTACGATACCGAAATAAGGGCTGTAACTTTCTGCATAAAAATGACCCGATCAAAACCACAAAAATCACCAATTTTGCCAAATCACAACTCCACAAATACACCTAAGTAACCTATCTCCTTCCACCAACATAACCAAATAATTTCCAACACCTCAAAATCAATCTAACACTTAACTTATGGATTCCATAATATAAAAAAAAATATAATGCATGCATATACTTAAAACCAAATCAAAATCAAAGAAAATACTTACAAGAAGATGGGGAAAACGAGTAATTGGTCAAAACCACAAACCCTTGTGGTTTTGGTGTCTTGGCCGAAAACAAGAAAGAGCAAGAGAGGACCAAAAGTCTTGATTTTTCTACTCAAATCTATTAGATGGATTAGGCTCAAGCCCGACTTGTGAGTTGGGTCTATTAGGGTTAGGGTTATGCATTGTACTCTATAAATAGTGATCAATAATGAAATCATACCTATGGAGTTTTCATTGTCTAATATGGTATCGGAGCGGGTCTGATCCTTAGACCTAGGTGGCTAAGTTGAGCCGCCTCCACCCCATCAAACCTTAACCCTCTCAATTATCAAAACCCTAATTGTTAAATCACTTTTTTTTCTACCGAGTTTCTGGATGATGCATCAAGAAAGATATGTAACAATGTTCGTGGGGTGAATCGAGTTTGTCTTGACATTACATCCAAGCCTCCGTCATGAATTGAATAGGAGTGATTCTTGTGTGTTTTTTATTGTTTAATTATAATAGTCAAACATTGTAGCTAGCAATATGTTCTATGGTTATCTTCAGTTTCTATAAATCATAAACTTTATTTAAAAAAAACTTTTTATTTAATTATTTTTTTTCTGTCTTTTCTTTTAATGGATACTTTGGGTTATCCAAGTTCGGGATACTTTGAATTATCCCGTAATTTGTATTAGTGGGAATACTTTGAATTATTCTCCGTTATAGGGATACTTTGAATTATCCCGTAATTTGTGTTGGTGAGAATACTTTGAATTATTCTCCGTTATAGGGATACTTTGAATTATCCTGTAATTTGTGTTGGTTAGAATACTTTGAATTATTCTCCGAAAAAGAGGGATACTTTGGTTTATCCCGTATTAAAAAAAATCCAGTTTAAGGATTTCGCTTGAAGATTTATCTCCACATGTTGGCGGATTTCTTCAACAACTAATTATGTTCGTGTGTGTGACGCTTCGTCTACTGCATGTCACGGTTTGAAAGACTCCAAGGCTCTCTCCATTTTTTTACCGCCTACTAGGTCTTCATCATTAAAGTTTATGACTGTTTATTCGTTATGTTTTGTTTTCTAATTTCTCTTTTTCTATTTACTACTCTAGTCTGGCTTTCGCATTTTCGCCCGCTCGAACTGCTGAGGGAGATTAGATGGATTTTAGGCTCAAGCACCGACCGTGTGAGTTTGGGTCTATTGGGTTAAGGGTTATGCATTTTTTGTACTCAATAAATAGTGATCAATAATGAAATCATACCTATGGAGTTTTCATTGTCTAACAAAATCTTGTGAAAAACACTAGTAATCAAACCCTAGATACTTTAATTGCACCCAATTAGATTAAAACTCAATAATCAAAAGTTTAATAAAATCAAGAACTTTTTAATTCTTAATGCATGGTGATTTTTATTTGAAAAGGATGATGGGGTTTAGTATTAGAATGATTTTAGAGTAGATTGAAAGTGATTAATTGGATTTTTGGTGATGATGATGGTTTGGTTGGTAGTCTATGTCGAACACAGTGGAACAATAGGAGAGGGAGAAATTTTTTGATGTGTCTGTGTTGTGTCGTGTGTGTTTTAATAGAAGAGTCAAACCCCTCTTTATCATTTATACTTAGTTAATGTTGCCTAATTATCTTCTAAGGGTGTTTGGCTTTTTGTTTTGTAGGAGCTAATAAAACATATGGAGTGTTTGGTTTTTAGTTTAGTAGGAACTAATTTAAAGGAAAGAGGTGTTTGGTTTTTAGCTGAGACGAAAGTCGCTACATAGGATGATCTCGCCTTCAAACTCATTACTTTTGGGTGGAACGTGAAGCATAAAAATTTTGCAAAACGGTTGATCCATGGTTGAAATTCAAAATAAGCACATTCACCTACGATATAATAATTGTCGGGAGCGAAAAGTTCACAAGGTACAAGTATGAGTAGTGTTAGCATCTTAGCTTATATTTAACGGTGATTTTGTTTTTGTGCTTGGTTTGGAACAAGTGAAAAGTCGGGGACGATGAATTTATCCTTTTTGGGACATTTTAGGTTTAAAGTGCGTCTTGTTCTATGACCCTAAAGTTATAAAAATAACGAAAGTCAAATATGTTAGTTAGTTGCTTAATATGAAAAATACAAAAAAATAAGAAAAAGAAAAAATACAAAAATATGTGTGGTAATAAGTGTAGATTTATAAATGGTAAAAATAGGGCTTTTCAAAACTTATGAGTCTTTAATTCCCTTTGATGAACACTTAGCTACTTTTCGAGGTAATTAGTCAAGGGGGTGGATTTTGGTTTTTTAAAGGTTGTTTACTCTATAGCATTGCGTGAGGGGACACGACGTAGTTTAGTTGTGGGATTTTGGTATGCTGCTTAATTACACATATACATTTACTTAGGGAGGGAAAACGAGCTTATATGACCAACAATACCGGACAAAAAATGCCATATATTGATGTGTTTTGCATTAGTAATGTGAAGGAAACAGATATCTATTGAAAAGGACAAAATCGAAGCAAAAACGGACAAACGAGCAGGGAACTTGGAAAGGAGCACGAAAAGTCCAAAGTCAAAGCCAAAGCCGAAACTGAAGAAATACTTAATGGTCCAACCCGCACCCATCTAATGGGGCCGGGACAAGCCATAAATTAAGCATTTATATCCAAAAATTACATATGTCTTTATAGCTAAAAGCCCAATTCCCTTTATAGTTAAAACTTGCCCAAACAGTTACTAGGCCCAATAACCACTTAACCCAGTTAACCCAACTCCCTTATTCCTTCTTGCATCATTAGTTCTTAGGGACCAACACTGTTAGTCCTTAAGGACTAACATGTTTACCCCCTACAACATTTAACACTTTACACCATACGTCCCTCACCCCTAACACCGTTACCCTGTTAATCCCAATCAAATTTTCCCTCCAAATCACTATTCACCCACCCTCTCCACCTCGACTTCTGCTCCCCAAAACAAAACCATCACTCTCATACTCAACCCCACTTTATAAAACAACAAGTCCACCTTGGCAATCACCTAAATTTCGATTGGTTAATGGGACAATGACAAAGAATCAAAGGCTATGATCACTTGAGTTGGAGAACACAAAAAATGGAGGGCTAAGATTGGTCTTCGAGCTCCTCACACAAGAAAAACACCTCCCATTGTCTCAGTGAAGAACCATACATCAAAGAGGACCAAGACCTAAAGAAAAACACCTCCCATTTATAAAAATTAGGGATCCTCGTTGTAAGCCTAAAAGGAAGTTGTTTTTAAGTTTACTTTTTAGCTTCACATTTCACCCAGTTCTCACCGCCCTCCCCCCTTAGTTGTACTTTCTTTTTAAATAGCATTGTTAATTTTTTTTAGTTTAATGAAAATCTAAGTTTTGTTGTTAAATTTGTTTTTAATATAATGCCATTTATGTTTTAAAAGTATTTGTTAAGCTCTCATAATCTGTTTTACTACTTACTTAAAGCTTGTTTTTACTTTAAGCATCTATAAGTTTTTCCAAACTTATAGGTTTAAGACCATTTTTTATTAAAATTATTCTCAAAAAGCTCATTTGGATAGATATGGCGAGCAATGGTTGGGATTATGGGTTTTACTAGCTTGTCCTTGACAAGCTAGAGCTTGTAGATCAACTTATTTGCCCTGTTTTGAGCAAGGATTTTGTATCTCAATTTCTCACTTTTTAGCTTAAACTGCCAACTGCTTATTTGCTTATTTCTACTGCTTATTTTTTAGTCTTAATTGCTTATTTGTCTTTAATATATCTTATGCTTAATCTGTTTTTAGTTTTTATGCAAGTTATAAGCCTGATTTTAGCTTAAAATGTCTTTTAGAAACTTAAAGGGGTGTTTGGCACTATAAGTTATGGAAAAACCCATGTTAGTACTACTTGAGTCCACTTTGGTTTAAAAATCCAACTTTGTCAACTCTTTTTAGTTGTTCTAATCAGTTTCCAAAAGTTTTTAAGGGTCAAAACTTGTTTTCAAGATTTTTTGTATCAAATACTTGAATCTGTGGTTTTGAAACTTTGTAAAACTGCTTATATTTGATTTGGGTTCTTAAGTAGTTTTAAGCTCTTTTTCCATCTTCATTTTAGTCCTAATTTGTGTTAGAATCAAGGTCTTAGGTGTTGCTATTGTCATTTTTGTTTATAGGTCAAAACTGTCAAAGTAAGTTTTTAGTTTTAAAAGCTCAAAAACCACTTTTTGATCTTAGTTTTAAGATAGTTAAAGTGGGATTTAGGTTTTGAATTTCACTGCATAAGCTAAGTGGTTTATGAGCTTTATCTGTTTAATCTTATTTTACATTTTAGTCATCATTTGCTAGTTTAAAATCAAGGCTGCAAAATCCCTTTTGTTTTTACAAAATCTTGAAAAAACTCAGCATACACTGAGTGTCACAGCAATTTTCATAAGCCTTTTTCATAGCTTATTTGAGTTTCAAACTCATTTCTCTTTGATGATTTTAGAAGCTTATTGTATAAGCTTTAAGTTTTGATGTGTCACCAAGCCATAAGGATCTATTAAGCAGCTTAAAAATAAGCTCAAAAAGTGCCCTATAGGCTGTTTGGTTCTTACTTTTGGCCAAAAGCTTATTTGCTTGTCTGAGCTTATTGGCTTATTGGATTTGCCTTAGTTATGTTTAGACTTGCTTATTAGGATAGGTTTAAGTGTTTTTAGCTTATTTAGGTTTTAGAATTAGAGCTATTCCTAGCTTATTAGCTATTTAGTTTAGATTTTTGTTAAAAGCATTTATTAGATCATTTTGTCATTTAAGCTTAATATTAGCTCATCTTATTTGCTTATTTTTGTTTATAAATGCTTTTTAGGTTTAGCTAGTTATCTGTCTTAGCTTATTGGTCTTAGTTTGTGCTTATTAGTTCTAAATAAGATAAACAGTTTTGCCTTTTAGCCTTTTAAGCTTTTAAGCCAATCTGTCACTCTTTTTAGCTTTTTATTGTGCATATTTGTGATTTTTACAAAAAGTCATTTTACAAAAATTGCTTATTTTTAGGTCCTTAAGCTTTTTCATAAAAAAATTTGCAAAAATAAAAACCTGGGAAAGTGGGAAGTCCAAGGTGAGCCAAGGCTCGAACCCTGGACCTCTACCACCCTCAACCAAGTTTTAACACTGCACTCTACTACACACTCGCCCTTGGGACTTTTCTGTTAAGGCTTTGCAAATTTTATTAGTTAACCCTTTTTTAGCTCATAAGCCCACCAGCCTTTCTTTGGCTTATTCCAGCTTATTTCGATAAGCTGGTTAAGCCATTTTATTTTTCTTAAAATCAGCACTATTCAAAGCACTTTTCATAAATTTTTCAGATTTTTCTAAATTAGTTTACTATTTTAAATCATTTATTTAGTGTAAATATGTTTTTAATTCATAAAAAATTATTAAAAAGTCAAGAAAAATATATATTTTTTAAAATTTTCTTTTATCATTTAGGATTGTTAAAAATTAATTTTGCTTTCGTAGGGTTAAAATTGTAGAATTTAGTTTTTTAAAGAACGGGATTTAAATCCCGTTATCGTTTTTAGGTTTTTAGTTTAAATTGCTTTTGTTTTAGGGTTTCTGTTATTTGTTTTTGCATTTTAGATTGTAGAAATAGAATACAAAAAAAAAATCATTGAATCATTCAAAAACGCGATCACGAACGTAACCTCGATTTTCAATTCACGCCTCGACAGGAAACGACCCGGAAAGGTTTTTTAGGGTTTTTACTTTGGATAAAAGTAATAAATCTCTTTAAAATCCTTACGAAATATTTATCTCTTCTATTATTGATCTTATCCTTATTATATATTTATATTATATATTATATTTATATATATTAAGTGGCGAACCAAGTTTTGGCGCGCTGCGGGGAGGGTGTGTTACGATGAATCGTGTTTCGTTTGAAGATTAGATTTTAAAGTTCCTTCCTCTGTAGTTGTTATCATTTTCGTTTGTGAATATTTTTCTTCTTATTATTAAAAATTAAAAATACCAACAATTCTTTTTCCTAAAGTATTGAAAGTTACCAAAAAAATATTGAAAAAAACACAAAAAACCAATCCGTGTCGTTTAATTGTTTAAATCGGCATCACCTTTGGAATTACAAACGATTATGAGAGGTTTATAAGGAGGGTTGATTCCAACGAACTTAGACCCGAGAGGAGAAGTTTTTTAACAAGCTTCGCGTTAACCCGCTCCTGCTTCTTTTGTGCGTTTTTCTAAAGAGCTACCGTGAACTTTTGACTTATCGGACCCAAAAATATTTTAATTTTTGATTTCTTTTCCTTAGTGCATGCGCACTCGCTCTTCTTCAAATCTAGTTGGTAAATATTCTCCCTAATACAACTACTTCAAATCCGAAACGTCGTAACGTAGACGGCATTCAAAGGCAACCTTTTTTCTTTGTATAATCTCTTAGATACGATGGGCCCCCCGATTCAACGTACTATTGGACGAAACGAAATTGCTCCGTGCAACCCACCGAGGGTTATGCAGAGGCGATTGTGGTTCTCACCAATTCTTGCTGAGCTTTTCTGAGCTCAAGCATAGTCTCATTATTATGTTGTCTTCGGACAATTCCTTTCGGACTTGAGAAAGACAATCCTCATGATCACATTCGTTGGTTTAACAAAATAACTTCCACAATAAAATACAAGGATGTGCCTAATTCGGCGATTAAGCTTATGCTTTTTCCATTCTCTCTTGCGGGGGTAGCCCGTCGTTGGCTCGAAAAAGAACCCCCTCGTTCTATTCTCACTTGGGAAGATCTTGTTTCCAAATTCATCAATGAATTCTTTCCTCCCTCAAGAACGACAAATCTCCGAAATGAAATTTCCAACTTTCAACAATGTTTTGATGAATCGTTTCATGAGGCATGGGACCGTTACAAGGATCTCCTTCGTGCATGCCCTCATCATGGTTTTACCGAATTGCATCAACTTGATACCTTCTACAATGCCTTAAACCCAGCCGACCAAGATTCTTTGAATTCTGCCGCCGGTGGCAATCTTTTGGAAAGACGTACTCAAGATGTGTTGACAATTATCAAAAACAAATCCAAGGTCCGCAATTCACGAAACAAATCGATTGTTTCTCAAGTGAAATCAAGTGATGTTAATTCTTCTTCTTCCTCTGAGATAGCCAAACTTACTCATGCAGTAAATCAGCAAACAAGTGCTGTGACTACCGCCATGACCGCTATTCTCAAACAATTTCAAGCAACCCCACCTCCAGCTTCCGTAAAAGCCGTTGAGGAAATTTGTGTTACTTGCGGTGGTGCTCATCCTTATTATCAGTGTCTCGCCGTCGATGGCAACCCCTTCCTGGAATTTCAGGTTAATATTCAAGGATACGTTTTCAACAGCAGCGGTTAACTACAAATAGGGTAATTCCGATTTGTTCCTCCGAGTGTGGCTAATTAAATTAAACCACGGGTTTTTTGCTCTCAACCAAATGTGCAAAATTAATCAAAACCGATTTAGCAACCTCAAGGATTATAATCGAGGAAACAATTTTCAAAACAAGATTAATCTTATCAAGCTCCAATTCAACAGAAATTCAGTTGTTACTTTAAATGAGTTGGAGAAATTAAGAAGATAAATGAGGTTATATAAAAAACCAGCAAAGCATAAATTAACAATGTAAAATATTGAGTTAAGAAATGAAATTGCAAAACCTTCATTCAAGCTTTCATGTCTAACCAACCAATGAGCTTAAGAACTTGGATGGCCTAGCTTTTTCCAATAATCGAAACACCGCTTCTTCTTCGGGTTCGTGTCTCTCCCCTTGGGCCAATACACATTGCTAACCCGAAAGGTTAAGTGAAAGGCATCACCACCGAAGTGGGTCTTATTCTTGAGGGGGACCTTCCGTTCTATGCCTCCTCCATTCATTAATCCGGAGGAGGCATGAACGTGCGAGGAGGATTTACGGACCCAGAATCGTTGAGTATAACATTAAGGTCCTACCTCCTCTTGTCTAAAAAGCTAAACCTACTTCTCTAAAGAATTATGTGGTGCACAAAAGGGATCCTCTTTACCCCAATATCCCTTATCCTTCAAGAATGCACCAAGAAAAACAGCAAGAGAAAGATGAAGTCCAAATTCACAAATTTTGGCAAATGTTCAAACAAGTTCATATCAATATCTTTCTTGGCGTATGCTTTGAATTCTAATCCCAAAATACCAAATGATTGCTTTTTTAAAAGTTCTCCTTTCCATAAGGAGATACATTTTAGAGTCCGGAAAATACACTCCCCTCAATGAAATTGCCTTAGCGGTTATCTTAAGAGATTACCCTGAGAAAGTTAGAGGACCTGGGGAAATTTCTCATTCCGTGTGGTTTTAGTGAGCTCAAGTACAAAGGCCCTAGCCGAATCTAGGTGCTAGCATCAACTTGATGCCACTCTCTGTTTGGAAAACGTTAGGTTTACCCGAGCTTATTTCTACCCGTATGACCCTTGAACTAGCTAACCGGGCAATTTGTACACCGGCTGGAATTGCAAGAGATGTCTTTGTTCCGGTTGGAAAGTTCACATTCCTTACCGATTTTTTCATCATTGATTATGAAAGCGATCCTCGAGCCCCTTCTCAATCTTGGAAGACCTTTCTTAGGACACCCGCTCGTGTCTTTGATTGACGTTCACGGAGAGGAAATGATTTCCGTGACGGTGACGGGAGAAGATTAATCTTGAATATGAGACATGACACTTCAAGATATTCTAACAAGCCTAAAAAAGAATCAATCAACATGATTGACATCTACCATGTCTCTCATGAAGATTATCTTGAGGACTTGTTTGCAAATGAAAGATAAACAAGTCATTCTGGGGCGGGGGGGGCGGGGGGGCGATGGTGGGGGGGGACTTGGGGGGGGGGGCGGGCGGGGGGGGGCGGGGGGGAGTGGAAAGGTGGGGGGGGGGGGGGGGGGGGGGGGTGGGGGGGGGGTCCCCCTCATCTTGGGAAGATCTTCTTACGGACCGCTGGTGCTTTAATTGACATTCACAGAGAAGAAATGATTCTCCGTGACGATGATGAAAGATTAATCTTGAATATGAAACATGACACTTCAAGCTATTCTAACAAGCCTAAAAAAGAATTAATCAACATGATTGACATCTACAATATCACTCATAAAGATTATCTTGAGGACTTGTTTGCAAATGAAAAGATAACAAATCATCTAAGTAGCAATCCCACTCCGATTTTAGAACCCGTGACTAAGTCTTCTTTTTCCCCCACAATTACTTCCTTCGAAGAAAGTGATTTAATTTGGGAAGAATTCAAAGCTTATCTCGTAAGTGATTCATTTCCACTAGGAAATGATGATCATGTCGACCTTTTACTTGAGGAGTTCATCGATGAACTCGCTCTTATTAAGTCATTTCCATCGGGAAATGATGGCATGACTCCGGAAGACGTTATTAGAGGGATAGAATATTTGCTTAACCATGATCCATTAGCCGAATATTCTCCTAATAACGATCTTGTTGATACCATTCCCGAGATGTTCACTAATGAACATACTCTTGATTATTCATCTCTACCATTATATGATGATGTCGATGATGATCTTGTTGAACTTAAGTTCGATAATGATAATGTTTATGATGATCCATTTGACTCTAAGGAAGATAAAATCAAAGAGTCTAAACTCTTGATTGGTGAACTTGATCCCCCTAGATCAAGTGATTTCCTTCCTTCCCCCAAATGTGACTCGGTTCTCTATGAGGATTTTTCCGAGGTTGATGCTTTGCCTTCAACCAATAACGAGGACAAAGTATTTAATCCGGGTATACTCATTCATGAGAACATTTTTGAAGTCACTATTCGAGTAACACCGGATAAGAATGTAAAGAAGCTATCCTCATCTAATGCTTCTTTAATTCTTGAGGTTTTTAATCCTCCTCTTTATGAACTTCCTTTCCACAAAGAAGTTCCCGGGTCCGAAACTCTACTCTCGTTTTCATCCGAAAATGAGGAAAAAGTTTTCAACCCCGGGATTCTCACTTCTAAAGGAGTTCATACTTCTCTTCTCCCGGAATTATCTCATCGGGACTCTAAAGCTTTCAAAGTCATTAAAATTTTTGAAAGCCCGATGGAGATTTTTCCTTGCTCTTATGGACAGGACATTCGTGTTTTGGATGTTCCGTATCTCCATTTCTATCCCCTTTGACCAGTTCAAGTATGGGGGGATCGGGTCAAGCTAAGTGACCTTAAACAAACGCTTTGTGGGTGGCAACCCATGCTTATCTTAATCTAATTATATAGTAGTAATGAATAAGTGTGTTGTGTGAGAGGCTCGCCTCTTCCATTTTCCGTGTTTTGTGTTTTGTGATTGTATGTTCAGGATTGTCCCGGATTTTTGAAGTCTCTCATGCTCGTGGTTTTTTCCTTCGATCACTCGAGCTTCACATCCTCAGTTTCATTTTGGGAATCCAATATCCAAATCTTATCGACTAACGTTTATCTTTGAGCACACTTAATAAACGGCTTAGGATTTACGTAGAGACCCTTCTTAAAACATTGAGGACAATGTTTAGTTCTAGTATGGGCAGATCTATCGATTTGATTGTGCCTGCAGTCGTTGTTTTCACGTAATCCCGTTTTTACCACCAAAATACCAAAAAAATAAAATAAATAAAATTTTCAAAAATAAAATAAGTGTTTTGTCACAATTTTGACTTTCCTGCTGGGTAGAATAAGAATAAATTTTGACTCGATCGAGCGTGTTGAGCTCTAGCTTGTTCCTTAACTTTTAGACTAAGCATTCGCGGATCTTTTTATTAAAGATTTTAAATTTGCGAAGAACGAGAAATGATAGAGTTAATTATGAGTTAGATGCTAAACAAGGATTAGTTGGAAATCTTAAGAGCTCATAAGTGTAGTTTGTGGCTTTT
>BQNB010023519.1:47348-61711 GCA_026074375.1 Tanacetum coccineum
AAAAAATATCTAGGGTTATTTAGGGCATATTTAGTGATTTGTGATTTCCGGGTTCGCCTAAACGCGTTTTATTGCGAAACGTAAACGTTTTACGTAACCGACAAAAATAAAATATAAAAAGTTGATTACTACTTTCCTAAAAGTAGTATATGGCTTGCTTGACGAATACTTTAATTCGTTTGGTGTCCGTTTACATTAATCGTTGATTTTTAGTTTACGCGATTTAACCTGATAGAAGAAAAAAAATAACTCGTAAAATAGATGACGTCGAAAATGACCTGAAAATATGGAATGTTACAGTCTCCTTCAGTTAGAAGAGCCTTGTCCTCAAGGCTTAAGTTGCGGCACTTGAGGAAAGTACGGATTCAGAGAAGAGATTCGGATATTTCTTCCGGAATTGGTCTTCACGTTCCCAAGTATACTCAGCTCCTTGCCGAGAGTTCCAACGTACTTTGACCAATGGGATTCTTCTTCGCTTTAGCTTCTTCACATCTCGTTCCATTATCTCAATAGGTTCTTCGACAAATCGTAGATTTTCATCAATCTCGATCTCGTCCAAAGGCACTTGAACATCTGGCTCCGCCAAACATTTCTTGAGGTTCGACACATGAAACGTGTCGTGAACACAACTCAGCTCCTGGGGTAACTTCAGTCGATAGGCTACTGGTCCAACACGCTATATTATTTTGAACGGTCCCACATACCGTGGTGCCAGCTTTCCTTTCTTACTAAATCGTACCACTCCTTTCCACGGAGATACCTTCAGTAACACTCGGTCTCCTACTTCGAATTCAAGAGGCTTACGTCTCTTATCAGCATAGCTTTTCTGACGACTTCTTGCCGTCTTTAACTTTTCTTTAATCTGAGAAATCTACACTGTTATTCGTATAGAGCCTCGAATGGCGCGCACTTAATGCTCGCATGGTAACTGTTATTATAAGAAAACTCAACCAACGGAAGATGAGTATCCCAACTGCCACCAAAATCCATTACACAAGCTCGTAACATATCCTCCAGTGTCTGAATGGTACGCTCACTTTGACCATCGGTCTCAGGGTGGTAAGCCGTACTCATGTTTAGTTTTGTACCTAACGCCTTCTGAAGAGCTTGCCATAAGTTTAGTTTTGTACCTAACGCCTTCTGAAGAGCTTGCCATAAGTGTGACGCTAATCGACCATCCCGGTCTAACATGATTGACACTGGTACACCATGTCTTGCTACGATCTCGTTAATGTAAATTCTTGCTAGCTTCTCTGTTTTGAAATCTTCACGAATGGGTAAAAAGTGAGCCGACTTAGTTAATCTATCTACAATGACCCAAATCGCATCATACACACCGCTGCTTCTAGGTAACTTTGTAACTAAGTCCATTGTTATTTTCTCCCATTTCCACTCAGGGATTTCCGGTTGTTGAAGTAATCCAGAGGGTTTCTGATGTTCGACTTTTATCTTAGAGCACTGGTATGTGCTTAATTACACATACCATTTTCCATTAAAAATAGACTTAAATGACTAAAAACGTACCAAAAATACATTGTATTTGTATGTTTTGTAATTGTATTGTGCAGGAAGCGGATATTCAAGAAAAGGACAAAAATAAAGCTAAAAACGGACAAAACCGAGCACGGAATAGAAAAGTGTGAAAAGTCAAAGTCAGTCAAAGCCAAAAAGTCAACAGAAAAGTCAAATAGTCAAAGTCAAAGTCAACCCCGACAAAGTCAAAGACAACTCCGAGAAGCTGAATCCAAAAGTCTTAGTCTTAAGGTCGATTTGGATAGTGATAATCATAGCACGTTCTCGCTGTGGCTTATGCCGTTCTTTCCTACTCAAGGCATCGGCCACCATTCGCTTGCCCGGGTGTATTTGATTCTAAACATCGTAGTCTCGGAGCAGCTGATCCATCGCCTTTGGCGCTTATTCAACTATTTTCTGTACGAAGATGTACTTGGGAGACTCTTGTGGTCAGTGTAGATATCACTTTTCGTGCCATAAAGTTTAATGTCTCTAAGATTTAAGAGGCGCGAACATTCATCGCACCCAATTCAGTCGTGTGTGGTATAATTTTTCTCATGTGTCATTCAACTGTCTTGAGGCTGACGCTAGAACGGTCGCCATTCTGCATTAGCATACACCCGTAACATTGGTTGGTGCATCTCATTAGACACAATGTGGGCTGGTCATCGGGAAGGGCTAACAGGGTGCATGAGCATAGCTTCGCCTTCAGAATACGGAAGATTCTTCTTGTTCATCAACCCCACCACTTATGTCTGGTTCTTTTTGAGTCAACAGGGTGAGGGCTTTGCAATCTTGGAGAAAATTCTCTATATATCTCGGTAGTAACCTTTTTTTTTTTTTTATTTTGGGGCCCCCAAAAAATTTTTTTTCCCCCTAAAAATGAACGGATTTCAGTTGATGATTCAGGAGTCTTCCAGTTCTTGACCGATTCAACCTTGCTAGGATCTACAAGTGAGAGGATGACCTAGGAAACTGAACTTCTTTCAACCAAAATCGCATTTATGAAAAAATTTGGCATATAACTTCTCTTTCTTGAGTAAGTCTAGAATCGTCTTAAGTGAACTTCATGTTCTTCTTCTGACTTTGGAGTTGGATTAGATGTTGTCAATGAACACAATTACAAATGTGTCCAAATTACGGTTTGCAGACGCGACATCATTAAGTCCATGAATTTGCTGTGTGCGTTTGTCATCCCATATGCCTATGATTGTGACTCAAAGTGCCCATATCGGGTTAAAATGCGGTCTTCGGTATATCTTCCTCTCGGACTCTCAACTGATGATATCCTGAGCGAAGATCTATCTTGGAGAAACAACACGCACCTTGTAATTGATCAAACAAGTCATCAATTCTGGGGAGAGGATAGCGGTTCTTTATAGTTAACTTGTTTAATTCTCTGTAGTCAATACACATTCTCATTCGCACCGTCTTTCTTTTTGACAAAAAGCACAGGTGCTCCCCATGGTGAGTGACTAGGTCGAATGAAGCCTTTCTCTTGAAGCTCTTTTAGTTGGTTCGACAATTCTAGCATTTCTGATGGAGCTAATCGGTATGGCGATTTAACAACTGGCGATGCGCCTGGAATCAGATCGACGCGGAATTCTAACTCACGCACAGGAGGTAAACCTGACAGATCATCTGGAAATACTTCAGAGAAATCTCGGACAATTCGGAATGTCATCAAGCTTCTTTTCATCAGCCTTGATACACGCAAGTGATCCAGGATCCTTTTCCGGCCTCTCGCCTTGGACTTCAAGAATCTTGCCGTTCGAAAGAGGAATACGGATAATCTTTTCACAACAATCTATGATAGCTCGGTGGCATGACAACCAATCCATGCCAATAATAACATCAAAACTTCCTAGTCGGGTCGGGAGTAGGTCAATTTTGAAAATATGGTTATATAAGGTTAAGGTACATCCTCGTAAAACAGTGTTGGTACTAACTACTTTTCCATCTGCTAACTCTATTTCATAACTAGTGTTTAAAGCAATTGGGGCAATATCGATGAAAGATGTAAACGCAGAAGATACAAAACTCTTTTCAGCACCAGAATCAAAGAGAATACAAGCGTAGTGATTATTAAGAAGGAACGTACCCGCGACCACATTTGGATTCTGCTGCGGATTTTCACCCACCGCGTAAGCTCTCGCACGAGCTCCCACATTCTGCTGGTTTCCTGCCTTAGGACACCTGTTCCTAAAATGTCCTTTTTCCCCACATCCATGACACGTCACATCTTGATAAGGGTAAACTCCTGCACCTGGGGGTCTAACTCTGCAATCTTTCTCCAGATGGCCAGCTTTTTGGCACTTTTGACACTTCGGAGGGCATTGCCCACTATGGTGAAAGTTGCAACGGTTGCACTTAGGTAGATTTCCAGCATAAACTTTACCCTCAGCTGGGACTGCAGCATAGGCCCTAGCAGTTTCCTGCCTCCTGTTTTGTTGTTGATGATAGTTGTTGTTTCGGTTGCGGTTGTTGTTGTTGTAGTTGTTGTTGTTGGGGTTTCTTTGATGATCTTCCCATTTCCTCTTATTGCTTTCACCAATTCTAGTAGCCCTACCCTGAACTGATTGCTCGACCAGTTCACGGGCCATGTTGATGGCATCATGCAAAGTTGCAGGCTTTGAAGAAGTGATGTTTCCCTTGATTCTTTCAGGAAACCCACGAACATACTTCTCAATCTTCTTCCTTTCAGTGGGCACCAATTCAGGACACATCAAAGCCAGCTCATGGAAACGGTTGTTGTATGCCTCGATGTCATCTCCTTTCAGAGTCAGAGTCCAGAGCTCTTGTTCCATCTTTTGGATTTCAATTGCTGGGCAGTATTCCGTAGTCATCATCATCTTGAATTCAGTCCATGGAATACGGTTAGCATTGACGAGCCCTAGAGTATGCACGTTCCCATTCCACCATGTTAACGCACGACCCTCGAAGGTACTAGCAGCAAACATAACCTTGTCTTCTTCGGCACACTTGCCAGTTTCAAACACTTGCTCCACTTTCTCAATCCAACGCCTTAATCCAACAACACCCTCTGTTCCTTTAAAGGAATGAGGCTTTCCATTCAGAAAAGTCTTGTGCGAACAGCCCTGCACATTCACAGTTCTTCCAGCATTTCCATTGTTTCCTCCTGAACTTCCAGCACCATCTAGGTTAGCCCTAGACTTTTCGTATTCTTCAATAGCTTTAGCCACACGTCTTTCCACCAACCTCTTAACGGATACCTTTTTCAACCGTCTTCTGGGAGGCATGATTCTGTCAATAATAGGAGTACAAAATTCGTTAAGAATTTGTAAAAGTATACTGAGTTGAGGTATATGATACTAACCGAGAAAATAAGAGTTTTGATCATGAATTAATCGGAATGGTCAATATTTATATACTTGACCGATACGAATGAGTAGTAATACGCTAGAAGATAGGCATAAGAGATCGGATCTAAACTAAGTAATATATATAAATTATATAATACTATAATGATAATCAAAAGAGCAAGTACGGATCAGGGATGCGCGCGCGGATATCGGATCAGCGATGAAGGATTCTGTAATTTGAAAAATGAAAGTAAGGAAAATCTTTAAAATTTGTGGTTATAGACTAGGTTTTGAAAAATGACCCAGTTCCCTATAACCTTGGCTCTGGTACCAATCTGTAACACCCCCAAAATCTGATATGCAGCGGAATGGTAACATTGGGGTGCTACGTCAAAGTACAACAATCAAGATATAGGAAACGACCTAAAAATGGCGTTTTAAACAAGAACATTCGATGCATTATAGCAAAATCAGAGTTTATACATTAGGTCCCATAAGTTTTGAAAAGAAAAGACATACTACATAAGTTCTTTAAACAAAAGCTTAATAATCCCAAAAGACGACATAAGTTTTTATAGATAAAGTTGCATCGAATTTAATTAAAACACAGAATCCGTTTTCATCGATATCCATCACGGCTCCCATCCAAGCTTATATCTGAGGACCTGAAATTAAACATGCTAAAGGTCAACACAAAGGTTGAGTGAATTCATAGGTTTATAAGTAAAAGTGTGGACCACAAGATTTAAGTAATGGAGGACTAAGTACATATTCCGAAGTCCAAAAACATGTATTATTGCACTAAGCTCATGACCCCGAAGCCTTAACTGTTTTTGCCCCAAGTGGGTAGGGTGTCTGCCAAAACAACCTACAAGTTATTCTCAATGTTAAATGCACCATGGTCAACTTGTGACCAGAAATTCAAGGTGGGGATTGTTAGTCCCGATAGATCTATCCACAACACTAGCGCTCACAATAGTGGTAATTGACGGTTCATGATATGGTAGGGACTTAGATGGCACTGTGGTAACTTATGCAATAATATGCAGGTAATAATCTGGATAGCATACAGTTTAAAACAAAACACTTGTGTCCGTAGTAAAACAAGCATGTAATTCCACCCCGTAGAGTTTATAAAACAAGGAGATAGAAATGGGGGCTATGAACTCACCTTAGGAGTGAAGTGATGAAATAATCAGGTAAATGGCAGAAAACGTATCACGGAAATATCCGAAAGCAACCTAAGTAAATATGGGTCGTATCAGTACTCAAGTACGTCGTCTAATAACTACCATGTACAATCCTATATAGTTATCATCATACTATCGTTCGGGCTATCATAATTAAGAGGTCATGACATGACGTACGAGGAGCTAGGATACTTTAAATCGTAAATCCAACAGTTCGTCAATACGACATCCGAAGAGGCCTCATTATGAAATTCCCTAGTAATATAGCACTTGATAACTAATACCACATATAGGTCTATATAGCTCAATCACCATCTAATTGTTTTGGAAAAATTGGGTTGATTAAGTAAAAACGTTTATAATTATCGTTTTAGTAAATATAACATAACTTTTGCGTTTTAAGCCCTAATTTGACGTTTCTTATGCCCACGCTTTCGTACAAAGACGAGTGATCAAAATATTAGATATTAAAATTTTCAACTTTCTGTTGTGAATAGTAATTTTACTGTTCACAACAGCTATAAACCCGTTTTTACGTTTTAATTAGCGTAAAACTCGTAAATGTCGTATTTTATTCGTTATAGTTCCGTTTTTAGCGATTCTTTCGAGTACGATCTCGTATTTAAAAGTTATATCATATATTTGATGTTTTAAAAATATAACTTTCTGTAATGAATAGTAATTTTTATAAAAATAGTTTTATAAACCCGGTATTAACGTAAATCGTATTTTTATCGTATCTTTTTCGTTATAAATCGGTTTTTCAAGTTTCTTATCATTTTGGAATCGTCATGAGGCGTATTATTTTTATAAAAAGTCAAAACCTACTGTATAAGTGTCGAATTTAAACAGCCCTTTATTATCCAAGAGTATACTTTCTTTAAACACTTTAAAAACCCTAATTTATACATAATCATGTTTATACTTAAACAACATGTTAACATACTTATAGATCCATTATTCCATGATATATACAACAACATGACATAAGAAAAAGTGTATAATTTCATAACCATAGGTAAAAACTCTTTTTACATATTCAAAGGTTCTAAATGGTGATTTAGCTATAAAGAACATGTAAACACATAAAATCATGAAATGAAAAGTATAAAGGTATTTAGATAACCTTAGGAAGGATGAATGATGAAGAACAAATGATCTAAACCCTTGTTTTGGATATCAAACCCGAGATTATAACACTAGAAAAACCCTTAATCCTTTGAAACCCGAATCTTGCACAAACTTTCTTAAATCTTCGAAACGAGAAATCAACCCTCCGATCTTTCTTAGAACACCTTAGAATAGATGTAAGAACACTTGTATTTGATCTAGAAAATCAAAGTATGGATGTGTTATGGAGATGGTTTTGAGCCGTGATATATGATGAGAGAAATGAGAGTAATGTGTGAAAAATTTGTTAAGAAATATATGTTATGATTTATGTTTTCTAGTTTAGGCTTTATATAGGGCTTAACTAAGGTTAAGGAACTCTAGTTAAGTTAACTAGGGTTAAGTTAAAGGAAAATATCTAAAAGATATTTTTGATAAATATCTAAAAGATATTTTTGATAAATATCTAACAAATATCTAAAAAATATCTAGGGTTATTTAGGGCATATTTAGTGATTTGTGATTTCCGGGTTCGCCTAAACGCGTTTTATTGCGAAACGTAAACGTTTTACGTAACCGACAAAAATAAAATATAAAAAGTTGATTACTACTTTCCTAAAAGTAGTATATGGCTTGCTTGACGAATACTTTAATTCGTTTGGTGTCCGTTTACATTAATCGTTGATTTTTAGTTTACGCGATTTAACCTGATACTTAATATTAAAAGCGAACGCGTACGAAAAAAAAATAACTCGTAAAATAGATGACGTCGAAAATGACCTGAAAATACGGAATGTTACACTTAACCTGTAATTCCTCAATAGACTTATCACCTGCACCAGAATCCTTCAACTTGTCTTTGTACATAACACTTTCATTGAAGACCACGTTTCTGCTAGTGACTATTTTAGGTGATTCATCATCAAGCCTATATAGTCTATACCCCTTCACACCCTCGGGATACCCTAAAAGAACGCATTTTACCGCTCTCGGCTCGAGCTTACCTTGTTTATCGTGTGGATATGCGACACAGCCTAAAATCCTCAACATCCCATAATCACTTGGATGTCCCGACCACATCTCCATAGGTGTCTTTTTCTCAATCGCTCTTGATGGTGACTTATTAATAAGATATGCGACCGTACATGTCTCTTCTGCCCAGAAGGTCTTGGGCAATCCAGACTGAATTAACAGCGTACCTTATCCATGAGAGTTTTGTTCATCCTTTCTGCTACCCCATTCTGTTGCGGTGTCCCGGCAACTGTCAAATGTCTAGCAATCCCACTCTCAATGCATAGCTGCTCAAACTCCCGGTTACAGAACTCAAGACCATTATCCGTCCTCAGCTTCTTAACCGTCCTCCCAGTCTGATTCTCTACTAATTGCTTACACTCTTTGAACTTTTCAAATGCTTCGTGTTTGAACCTGAGGATAAAAACTCACACCCTCCTGGAATAATCATCAACAATAGATAAGAAATACCTTTTACCTCCCAATGATTCCACCTGAGACGGACCCCATAAGTCTGAATGAACATAGTCTATCACTCCCTGAGTAGTGTGCTTTCCTACACCAAAATTAACTCGATGTGACTTTCCCAGAACACAGTTCTCACAAAAATCGAGCTTACTTAGACTTTTCTTGCCAAACAGCCCCTGCTTTTCCAGCACTTGTAGTCCCGCCTCGCTGATATGTCCTAGTCTTTTATGCCAAACCTGCGCAAGACTGTCTTTTTCTTCAACACTAGCATTAAGCTCATCGGACATTGCATGGCCATCAAAAGAGTATACGCAATTATTCCTTCGTATTCCAGATAAAATAACCCTGGAACCATTAATCACCTTGACTTTTCCCGACTGCAATTTTATGGTATATCCCTCTTTTTCAAGAGTTCCCAGCGATATCAAGTTTCTTTTCAATTTAGGAATATACCTGACACTGTGTAACACAAAACTTGACCCATCTTTCAATTGTACCCTCACCTTGCCAATACCTCTGATCTTACACTCCATGTTGTCACCCAACTATATACTGCCCCCATCGCATTCCAGAAAATCAAAAAATATATCTAACCTGGGTGTCATGTGGTATGAACATCCTGAATCCATGATCCAATCTAGCAGAGCCTGAGCCTATGCGCTCATCACCATCATCACCTCAGAATCATCATAAGTCGAACCACTAAAGCTTGGTTGCTCATCTTTCTTGGCGTAACCTGTTGACTTCTTGTGATTATTCTTCGGACAGTTTCTCTTCAAGTGATCCTCAGATTGGCAAATATAGCACTTGAGTCTTCCACCTGTGGGGTTGGATGAAAAATGGTATGATGTGTCAAGATGGATGTTCAGAGACATGATAATTTGAGACCTCCATTCTGGTTACATCTTGGAGATCTGAAGGTTTTGATTGATCAATGTTTTCATTTGATGAAGTGTCTTCAGAGGATGCTTTTGTGGGGTTGTCAAGGTGGTTTTCGTAGTTGATGTTGGTGTTTATCTGAGTGCCAGATGGAAACATAGATATACGCTTCATGAGCGTTTTCCTCAGTGCCGAATTCTAGTGATTCTTAATTGTGTTATCTGTTCTACCTCGCAAGAGCTTTGCAATTATTGCCCATTTCTTTCTATATTTTTCATGGGCTTCAACTATAATCTGATCCTCTGCATCTGCAAAACATAAAAAATCTCGTTGAGGATCAGCAGTGTAAACATAACATTCAAATAATACCAGCTTTAACTTCATTTAATATCAACAATAACCTTTCAAAAAGCTTAATTTTTTTGTGATAACTCGTCAAATAAGAGATGCTGCATAACTAAGATATCTTAAGGTATTAGAAACTAAAAATGCATATGCTGAAATTTTGATTAAGCAAAAGTCGTCTAAGTTAATAAGTTGCCTGAGTAAAATTTATTGTTTTTCAGAAAAAGATTATCAACATCTAAACCCACACCATAACCAAACAATTCTTTGATGTCAGATACAATCTACTCCGTAATTTTTAAAATCATGCTCTTTAAATTAGTCACTCAAAGATATTCCGCCACATCTTAACAATGCGGTGACTTGTAAATATGTGCTATGATCCAATCACTGCATTGGGTAACAAAGAAGGGGTATTGAACTGTACGAATGTATAAAGGCATATTCTAAACACCAGCTGGTTCATGCCTCATTTTTTTATTGACTAAGTCGATTACTTTCGAAAAACAAATGTGAAAGTTCTCCCTGTTATGTGTCAATCATGACAGAAAAATGCGAATGGAATAAAAATCTCAAAGCATCAATAAGAAAATATGATCATAAAATGTTTTGTAAAGAAATGATAATGGATTGATGATATTGAATTGGGTGTTTTGTCTTAATGGTGTTTACGAAAATAAGTTTATGATCGGTGTAGTGATGAAGTTGGAGATGAAGTTAAAGGAAGAAGATGAAGATGCTGATGGATGGTTAAATTGAAGAAGAAATGGGTTTTTGATGTTGCAAACATGGTCCTTAAGTGTATTATAGTATATGAAGTGACGAAAGTGCCCCTGACGAAAGGGAAAGATAACGAAAATCTGAATGGTGTTAGGGTCAAAGGACCGGTCAACCCATTTAGGTCAACTACAGGGACGTATGTTGTAATTAACGTCGAAATAGGACGAAACGTGCAATTTGAGTATAACCACAAGGACGATCTTCGTAATTACCTCTAGTTTAAAAGAAAAGATAAATGAACACATAGTGTAGAAGATGAGAGACTCAATTGCATTATTTAAACAAAAAACTCACGGGTAAAAAACAGACGAGCTTAAGTTAAAAAAAACAGACGAGCTTGTTTAACTAATCGAAAGTTAAGACTCGTATTAGACATGATTCTCTCAAAACAGATTCGCTATCTGTTTTTTAATCTAATGTATAACAACAAAAGCCGGATGTACTTTTTTAACCATAGTTTTTGACCTTTTAACGTGATAAAACTACCTGCAAGATCACAGAAAAAATGGCGTATTATTGAACCTTGATGGATCGGAAAATCTTCCCTGTAGAGCTAGACGTTTTTTATGTGTATAAAAAAACAAAACAAATGAGACGTGGGTTATATTAATAGTGAAAAAGCATCTTTTTCACTAACGCTAAATATTAAGGTTGACAATCGAGTCATGTTCGAGTTGATCTATTCGGGTTCGTGGATTGGCGGTTTAATAACCTTAGCCCAGACCTGCATAAGATGTGTAACCCGTTTGTGACTTGTTTAACCTGTTTAAGTAAATAAGTCAAACGGCGAAGTTTGTGTCGATTCAACTAGTTTAAACCCAAAAATGATAAACACTATAAAAATGAGAAAAATAACATATATATAAATAAACAATAATTTACTCATATTAAGTACATAACAAAATATATTTAATCAAAATCCAACATAAAAACCAAGTTATATATTTTATTTTTATAGGCTTATGTATATCTAAACGGTTTCACAGGTTGACCTATTTAATACCTACTCAACCAAAACACGACCCATTTGTTAAACGGGTCAAATGGGTTAACTTGTTTTTGACTCAAACTTATTTACCCTTTACCCAAAAGACTCAAACCTATTTATCTTCAACCAAAACCTGTTTAACTTCGTGTCGATTCATGTTGTTTATCGTGTCGTGTCTGAAATCGCGCCCCTACTAAATATACACCAATTTGCAAATCCGCTTCATTAAAAACCCGATTTTTGATACATATATAAAAAGTGTCCAAAATTTGCTAGTCATTTTTGGCAAACATTTTTCCAACAGTAGCTGTTATAACAGCTACTGTTAGCGTATTTAGTTTGGGTTATAACCCACTTTGTATTGTAACGGGCTCAAGCCCAAGTCTAGAACTATCTTTGTATGTAAGCGTATTTAGTTTGGGTTACAACCCACTTTGTATTGTAACAGGTTCAAGCCCAAGTCTAGAACTATCTTCGTATGTTCATTCCATGTATCGATCCAAATATAAAGACATACAAAGATAGTTCTAGACTTTCTAGACTTGGGCTTGAACCCGTTACAATACAAAGTGGGTTATAACCCAAACTAAATACGCTAACAGTAGCATGAACGTGAACGTTAACGTTCCATTAAAACATGATCATGATCATGCTTGCCAATCTTATCGCTCTCACAAACCATGCACAAACAAAGTGAAACTTAGTTACACGTAATTCCGACTCATCTATACCAAATGACATTATTTAGCCGACCCTAGTCTCGCGTTCCAAAATGAACAACTACGAAACAAATATCTATATTGCTTTTTGTAATATGATAAGATAATAAATATCCTCCTATAACCAGAGAAAATCTTTAAATTGGTCAGAATGTGGGCCATGAGGAAGATAGCTTCTATCAAGTGATCGACATCTAGCCACGCTGTAATTCTTCACATCAGTTTTCTTATTTCGTGATTGTGGTTAGGTTTTGTGGGATTCGGTATTCTCATGTAGAGAAGAGAGCTGTATAGTCATGTTTAGCTACATAACGGCGAAATGTTTGGTCTTAACCCGTAGAAAGCGAAAACCAAACCCAAAAGGCGAGCCGATTTTACATAACGGCGTCAAGTGATCTGTTCAGTTTATTTTGCCAAAACTTAAACCGAATCGAAACGAAAGTTAATTTTTATAAGCAATATTTTTTTATATATATACTCAAATACTATATAATAAAAGCGTTAGAGTTACTTCCTGTTAGAAATATTTTGTAAGAAGTGCAAAATCTCTTTATTTTTTATTTTGCAACAACATATCTTTTTGGTTGTCTAATGAATTGTGTTATCATTTAACAAAAGAAACTATTCGGCCATGTATGACTGAGTATCAAGAATAAAATTTTGAGTTAATTCATAGTGTTATGTTTTTTATTTTGGTGAAACACAAAAACCCATTTTGCTTGTTAAATGTTTCAATTTTCTGCATTTTCTTCTCATGCATACGTTCTTCTTAAATAAAGTGATACTCCACAAAAAGAATTATGAGAATTGATTGGCTAATTAATCTTCTCATGATGTTACTTCATAATAAAAATAGTAATTGCAAGACCAATTCATCATAAAGTACATGTTGCCGATGAGTTTTACTCTCTCAAGAGTATACTCACTAGTGAGTGTTACTCCTTAATGTGCTTACTCAAAGGTCACTCACTAAAGAGTAGAACTCTCCGCTTAGCTCACGAGCTACTTTATTTCCTTAATATCACTATTGAGTCAGAGAGTTTCATGAATTTTAATAGAATTACTTTCAATCTCATTTTCATGTTTGACCAATCTTTTAATTGCACTAAATTACCAATTGTGTTTATCAATACAACCTTTTTCGAATCGATTGTTTGGCGAGTCCGAGATTCCATTCCCTATTGAAATTTCTATGTCCTTTAGATTATCATCCTCATTTTTTTCATCGCCACTTGTATTGGAAGATTGATCCCTGAGCTTAGCATATGAAATTTGTCGATGATTTTTTTTACTTTGAACTTCAACTTAACCTCTTCTTTTCTCAAGGTTGCAAAAATCGCTAGGCGCAAGCTGGGTGGTTGGGTACCGCTTAGCGATTAATCGGATTGTACTTTTTATATATAAATTATAAAATTCTGACTGATTTTCCCGATTTAACCGGATTTTGTCCAATTTGGTCGATTTATCCCTTATTTGGCCGATTTTTAATCGTAACCGAGTTGGGCGATTTAGTCGATTTTTGTCCGATTTGACCGATTTATGCTCGATTTGGCTGATTTTTATCTGATTTTTGGTATTTTGACCAATTTTTGATCAAATCGATTAATAAGGCCGATTAGTGAAAATCAAGGCGGTTAATCCCCGCCTAGCGCCTAGGCGCCGATTAATCGGCCGCGTAGACCGATTTTTGCAACGCTGTCTTTTCCTATCTTTATTGGTTTACACTAAAGATGTCAACCAGTGTTGTAAATATCGGTCATGGCGGCCGATATATCGGCGCCATGGCGCTTGGCGGCGGTCCACTGCCACGATATTTCACATATCGGTCAAATTTATCGGTCATGGTCAAAATCGGTGCTTGGCGGTCAAAATCGGCCGCCTAGGTCAACGGCGGTCAACAGATCGGCGGATTTTTGGTGGTTTGATTTTCTGGTTTTTGTGGTTACGCGTGGGTTGTACTTCATTTTGGAGGGTTTTGGGGGAGGTGACGGCGTGAACTCTGTGTGTGTGTGTGTTTTAAGAAGAAGATGATATATTC
>BQNB010023520.1:2952-47704 GCA_026074375.1 Tanacetum coccineum
AAAGGGAGGGGATGTATCGAGGGGTCCCGGGTTCGAGTCTTGCTCACCCGGGTCCCTTGTCTTCCCTTCTCTTTTTTTTTTTGCAAAACTCTAGGGTAGAAATTGTAAAGAACTAAACTTAAGGGTAGGCGGGCAAACTATAGAAAATTTACACTACAAGGTAAACGGGTAACCCTACACTATGAAAAAGTGACAAAACAGACCCTACGCTTGTGGCTTATTTTGACTTATTGAATAAGTGAGATTTAGCAAAAACTTAAAACTAAAAACTTGTAGAGGAGCTTATTCTAAACAACATTAACAAAGACACTTTCTCCTTTTAACAACTAAATAAGCTAGAAATTAAGCCTTTATTTCCTGTTCACAGAAACTAGTGATTTAAGAGCTTTTTTAGATAATGGCTTATTTCTAGCTTATAACTAAATGAAAATGGAAAGTAAAAGAAGCTAAATGTAGATTAAGATATGTGCAAGAGATTTCTAAGAAAAAATAAGCTAGGTGTTAACAGAAATAACAAGAAATTTGAACTGAAAAAGTGCAAGTTTAGGCTTAAAACTGTTTTGAGCTTTTTTAATAAGCTAAATAGCTTAATACTAAACCTTAAAAGCTGAAAATTTGGAAATAAGCTATGCTAGGAATATAAAACTAACCTAGATAAAAGGTTTTTCAAAATTACAACTAAAAATGAAAATCAAAATAGAAATTAAGCTAGGAATCTAAATGCTACTATACTACTTTTGCAGGCTAAAATAAGCTATTCTAAGAACTTAAAATTGAAACTAAAGAGCTTTTCTAGATTAAGCTAATGGAGTACATTTAACAGGCTCAATTTCAAACTCTAACTACTAACTACTGAGGCTAAAAATGGCTAGATAAGTAATGAGCTACAACAGTTTTAGTATACTTTCCTAAAAAGCTACTAGAAAACAAATTTAGCTTATGGAATAAGCTAAATCACTAGGAATGAAATAAGCCATCCCTACACTTAAACTTAGGCTAAAAACAGTTAAGGGGCTCATTTAAGCTTAAAAATAAGCTAGCAAATGAGCTTTTCAAAAGCTGAATTTCAACAAACTTGTACAAGAGCTTATAAGCTCTTGAAATAAGCCAAGAGGTTGGGCTTAATAACACAATAAGACAAAGAAAAAGGGGCTTAAAATCTCCCCTTTGCACCAGGGGAGATTTAAGCTTAACTTTAGTAGCTTATTTGACAGCTTATTAAAAGCTGTCAAATAAGCTCAAATTGGTAAGAAAACTGAAAACAGATGGAGTAACCTAGCTTATGGACTTGTGCACAAAGTTTGCCATCTTAAAACTTATAAAAACTTGCTGATTTTTAAGGTGAAAAAGAAAGGCTGTGGGTTTTTAAAACTGTGGCTAAAAGGACTTGGTGATTTTTGACTCACCAAAGTCAAAAGACAAAGAAGGTTTTACAGCTTCTTAACACACTCAAAACACTTACCTTTTGATACTTAAACTCACACTCACAAGTGCTTAACCAAATAAGCACTTGTGGTATTCTCTAAAATCTCACAGTTTCAAAAAGGTTTTATAAACCTTTGAAAAACAATTTTCCAACCTAAAGTCTTCTAAAAACAGTTTAAACAAGCTTGTAGATCTAAGCTAAATCTATTTTAATGACCATAACCCAAAGTCAAAACCATTTTGACCCGTTTTTAAAGTTATGCCAAACACCCCTTTACCAATGCTGTCCCAACTTTATCATACTTAAAAACTGTTTTAAGAACTAAACTAGCTAAATCCTTTTATCCACTCACACTAGGATTCAACTACTTAAGCTATCTAAGCTCTAAAAATCCTAGCTTATGTAGAAAAATAAGCTAGTTTATCAGCTAGCCCATTAACACTTAATGTGACAGAATTCAAAGAAATGCAAACTAAATGGATTTAGACTAAACAACTTTAGCATTTGGGTGTTTAAACTAACTAAACAAAGCTGAACAAGAATAAGCACAAATAAGAACAAAGAATTAAGCTAATTGGTTAAGCTCAAATTTATACTAAATTGAAGTGTTCAAGATAAAACCTGAAAATGAATGTCTCAGACCTAGCCACTCTTGTAGAGTGAGTGGCTTTAGAAAATACAATCCTATTGGCTCCCTAGCCTCTAAACCTGAGCCAACAAGCTCAATAAGCTCTTGAGAGCTTATAACTCCTTGTAGCTTTCAAAAATGAATACCAATGCCTTAAGTGATCACTACTTGGATGTAAATGGATAAAAGTGAGTAAATGACTAGCTAAAAACAGAATTTTAACTAAATTTGAGCTTGTGAACAGTAATAAGCTCAAATGAGCTTATTAAGAGCTTATTGAGTGAAATTCGACTTAATATTGAAAACAAAGTATAACAAAGCTTGAAAACTAAATGTTATTCCTTAAATGAAGATGAACAAGCTTGAATGAAAAGAGTACAAGAACTTAAAGGCTGTTTGCTAAAAACTCGTAAGAAAAATGCTTAATAATGAAAATACAAAACTGAAAAATAAAAACTACTGACTCTTTTCTTCTGTCTTCTTCCTCTTTTATAAACTCTTCTGTGTTTGTTGTGTGAGAGGGGAAAAACAAACAATCTTGGCCCTTCAATTTCTTCAAAAAACAATCTTGGCCGTCGAAATAGGTCTTGAGAGGTGTGGGATTGCCAACTTGGCAATCTCACAGCTGGGAAAGGTAGTGGAGGAGGGGGGAGGTGAGTACCTATGGTGGTGGAGAAGAAACACAGGGTAAAAACGGGTATACACACCCGTGAGTGTGTTTGGGGGGAAAAACTAGGCGGGAAAATTAGTTTGAGTGATAACAGGGGAAGTTTGGGCAGTTTGGCAAAAATGGTCCCTAATGGTTATATGTTTCTTTGCACGCATGGTCCTTGTTGGGTTATAACTTTGGGGACTTGGCAAAACAAGTCCCCAAGGGTTATTACACTACTTACACCAAACGTCCTTGGTGGTACAAGTCTTTGGACTTGACAGTTTTTCCCCTTGTAGTATGACTTTCCATAAATGGCAGTTTGGACCCTTCTTTTCTTTTTCTTCTTTTTTCTCTTATAACTATAAGTTTAGGGTTTGGCAATTTTAACCCTTAAACTTATATTTCTTGATTTGTTGACTTTTTGGCTTCGGGGTTGACTTGGGCTTTGACCAGTTGACTTTTCTGTAGGACTTTTGACGTATTGACTTTTCGGCTTCGATTTGGCTTTGGTTTCTTTCTACAGTCTTTTCCATTCGAAGTCCGGTTTTGTCGTTTAGGCTTTGTTTTTGTCCTTTTCTTTGTTATCGTTCCTGCACAATTCAATTAGCAACAACAAGCATTATTTATTTGGCATTTTAAGTCCGTTTTTGGTTATTTTAGCTCGTTTTTAAAGGTAAAAGGTATGTGTAATTAAGCACATACCAATCTTCTTATCATAGTCGCAATAACTAGGGTAATTATTAATTCCAGCATCAAGTTCATCATCCATAGTTTTAAATTCCTTAATTACCTCACCTTCCTCGATGGTGGGTATTAAATCATCACCTTGATTTCTCCTAAGCTCAAATGGTTCATTTAGATCATTTAATTCATGTTAATCCTCAAAGAAAGGGTCTAATGATCTATTTTACACCAAAGTCTCTCCATAAGCCTGCTTCTATAATCACTGTTACCATTCACTTTCTCTCAAACTTAGCTTGTTGACCCTATTACCGTAAGCCAGTAGCAGGTTTAACACTTGTGAAAACAATCCTTTCTTCATCGACTCTTAAAGTGATCTTTCTTTTGTTAACATCAATCTTAGCACGGGCGGTAGACAAAAATGGTCTTCTGAGGATCAAGAGAACTTTGATATCCTCGGGCATGTCTAGAATTATAAAGTCTACTGGGAAAACAAATTTACTAATTCCTACTAGTACGTTTTACAAGCTATTCCTTATGGATCTATTTTCATCACAGGTCCTACTGTACATCAACTGTTAACTTAGTGTGAGCTAATTCGCCTAATCCTAAGTTAAGATAGGTCGGGAGATGCATAACACTAATGCTTGCTCCTAAGTCAACAAGGGCATTATCAAAGCATACATTATTAATAAAGCAAGGTAAAATGAAACTCTCTGTGTCTTTATCCTTTCTGGGTATAGAATTATTGATATGTGAAGCTTCTGAGTAAGCTTTCGAGAATTATGGTCTATATGATCCCTTCTTTCCTTCACAGTAGTAACCATTCAAACGACTTGGAAACAGAATCGTCGTTTGTCTTGTCTCGTACATCAGTGTACAGTTCTGTCTAGTAGATACGGCGTACTGGGAAGATCCAATACGGCGTATCGGGTATGAATCAGCTTCAATAGTAGTTGAAATCGACTTGACTTGATCTCTCGAGTTTGCTTCAGTAGAGCTAGGTAGACTTCTAAACCCTCTTTCCTGTAGTACCTTGCTCCTTGGTTTTGAATGGTAGCATCCGTCGAAGCTCAGATTTCTTTAATTAAATTAGAGTTTTCTTCATGTCTCTTTGCTGATTCATTCATGAATTTTTTCAAGGTATCTTCCATAGATTTCCTTCGTTCTTTGTACAAAGGATTCACATTGTTCCTTTGATAGAATCCAGGAGCTGCTGCTCTATATCCCCATCCTTGAAAAGGTCGACCAAATTGCGTGTAGTAAGCTTCTTTGGGTTCTTGCTGAAATTTGTTGATTTCCTCCATCTTCTTTGCAGTTCAAGCAGGTGGGCAATATTTGTTCAGAAATTTTGTTTTAAGACCATCTCAAGTTGTGATTAAACCAGTTGGTTCGTTTCTTAGCCAAAGGCTTGCCTGGCTCAGTTAAGGACATAGGGATGCTATGCTTTAAGCATTCACTTGGTCGATTGTAATTTTTGGTATATGGGAATAGATCGACGATCTCAAGAACTTTCTCAATGTGTTCGTTCACATCTTCATGATCCGAACCGCTGAAGGTGTTAGTACGTAGTTCCTTGAGAAATTGGCCCTTCAGTTCTAGGTTATCCTTGTCTTCAATTTTGGGCCTAGCAACCTCTGATCCATAGTCAGCTCGGGTCTTGCTCATGTATTGCTCCATAGTTTCCACCATTGTTTTCGCAACTTCTTCTTCCGAGTATTTTTGGTTAGAAAATAAATAGAAATCAGGTGATCTCCATTCGTCAAGACTTAGTGTCTTGAAGTGTCTCCTAGATGATCGAAATTCTTGTTACAGGTTCATTTGTTAAGGGTGTGAAATAGTTCGCTAATGATAGAAACTCCATGTCATGCACTACCTGCAACAAGGGATAAACAATCAGTAGGATAGGCTCTTTTAGAAAGAAAAATTTTTTAGCACGAAAATTAAATATGAAAACTAAGGTTCTATTTCTGTTATAGATGATCAATACGCCGTATTTAATAGAGGTAAATACGTCGTATTAATCGATTGAATGAATACGCTGTATTGGACAGAAAGTTGGATACGCCGTATCCAATGGAAGTGGATACGCCGTATCGAGTTATCGACCAGAAAAGTGTATTAGCCGAAAACATTTAAAATTAAAACACAATTATCAAGCAAACAATTAAACTAAAATATAAATAACATAAAGAGATACCTAGATATACACTAAACTAATTATATTACTCCTAAAGGGTTAGATCCTATTGTTAAAAACAAAATATAAAATAAAAATTTAAGATTAATTTTCATCCCACAGCAACAGTGCTTAAATAAAATTGTGTGACCGTTATGTGGTCTGTTATTTTTATGATTCAAGTTTTAATTATATTTTGCGACTACAACAACGCACTTTATCGGGCAGTTTTACCCGATCGGTAGTTGTTTCATGGTACAAGTAGGGGATGCGAACACTTGAAGCGAGCGTTAAATCTCTTAATTTATTTTTATTTTGGTTATCTAATCTAGTTAATTCTCAATCTAAGTCAAACCTACGCTAATCTATGTTAGTTCATAATCTAATCATAACAGGTAAAAATAGAGGGGTTTCAGCCTGAGAGACTGGTACGTGTTCGGTTGGCGACTCCATCAATTCAAGGACACTTTAACCCCTCCCCCACGGGCAAGCAATTTAACAGCAAGACATAAAGAGCGGTCGAGCCTTATAATAGATATAAATGTATTAGCCATCATTTTTATCCGATAGAGTTGTTTTGTTTATTCAGTGGCATTGATTACTTATCTTGAAGCGGCATATCATTCTTAGACTTAGGCGGGACTTCATCCTAAGACCTAGACACATTAATTATGTCACAATTAAAGCATCCGCATAAATGCATCCTTACTTGGATTATAATCTATATTAGGTATTAAAGCAATGGTGTCTAGTTAATCCCTAGCTCATAGAGACTTTACCCACTACTCTTTCAATGGCGAATTTATACACTAGTAGTCCACTTGTCCAAACTTTCTAATAGAATCATAACTTTATTCTGTTGACTTATCTAGAGTCACCTATATAGCAAATGTTCAATAAACCAACAGGCAAAATTTTCCATTAACTAGTTTAGCCAGAAGCGTATCCTTACACGATTTTAGGAAAGGACAATATTTGTGGATCCTATAATTCTAGATGTATAAAATTACTATGGGGAGAGGCATACGGGACCAGTCGACCGGACTCGGGACTGAAAACAGGGACCGTACCGGAATCGACCCGGACCAGAAGGTATTTCGCGTTCGGTATTTTGGAACCACATTCGGTTCTCGTTCCAGGTCGGTGCGGTCGATCGACAAAACCGATGATTAATGCATGTGTTATGACCAGACCGGACCGGTCAGATAAGATCCGACCTGGAACGGACCCGTCCTGGATTGGACCGTACCATTTGGTCCGGTCCAACGGTCCGACAATATGGGACCATTTTGGTCCTCGGGTACGGTCCGGTCTTAGCGATCCGGCGGTCTTCGGACATATGCATCACCCCTTAAATTACTATTATGGAGAGCTTTTCTTGGCATCTAGGATTTCTTGGTCCGTATCACTAGATTACAGTTGAATGATAGGTCAGCATACAAAAGCACGTAAACAAGTATAATTATAACTTCACCTCGCTCTCCTCACTAAGCATACAAACGATAATAGCAATCGTGATATAAACAAAATCAAAAACATTTAGTCTTCATAATAAATGGCTCTAATACCTCGAAGGTATTTGCTTTTCATAAACATTCATAATTAATACAAGAGTAATTGTTTTAGCAAGGGTAAATAAACCGAGTTAACGAATGATAGAAAAACTATACATTACAAAAGTATAAGAAATTACACGTTGTCTTCTTTGGATTGGAATGCATTGCAAGACCTCTTCTACTCTTTTTCTCCTCTGAAAATCAACTTTTATGGTTTAGGTATCGAGAATATGAAGCACACCTAAAACTCGTTTTTGAGTTTTCTATTTTCACTGTCTGGAAGATCGGTTGATACGGCGTATCAATGGGATTGTTTTCGGCGTATTGACGTTTCTTGGAGTAGGGGACACAATTGATATCTTCTAGATTCTTCACTATTATATCTTCATATGGATTTTTGTCTTCTCTGGGATACAGCGTATTGAGCTGGTTTCCTTTGTGGTTCTTTTGGTGAGTGCAGGCACTGGTGAAGCCGTATTTCCTTGATGGACTACGGCCTCGTATTTTCGTTTGTAGGTCAGGAAATCATTAATCTTCAAAATTTCTTCGTTTAGCTCTAGAATGCGCGCTCTTTGCTACATAATCACCAAGAACTCCGTAATTTTACAATTTCATATAAAACGATTAAGTAACAATTCTTTGCAATAATTATATAAAATGGGTTAAATACATGGGATAAATGATGCTATAAAATAGACGTTATTTGATGTCATCAGGTTGACTTTTAAAGCTTTAGTATGAGCATGTGATAATGAATCTGACTTGACATGGACTAGATGCTACTACAGTCAGGAAAACCTGCAAGTTTAGGTTAGTGACAAAAAATAAATATGGACGAACGTGTCTTTGTCACTTCGTCGAATACGGTTGTAATAACCACGGTTCCCCATTAAACCAGTATAAATACTGCCTGTGATCAGGTAGAATTCAAAATAAATCTCCTTGACAGGGTTTCGCAAATGTACTAGTCGTTCTCGTTATCGGAGCGTCTCAAAGTAGACAACACGGTAAGTGTAAATTAGATAGTTATTATCTTTCTGATTAAGTCATCAATTCATTTACTGGACCAAATTGATATACAACTATCACAAGTTTGATTCATATAGAATCTCGCAAGTCACCTACCACAGTGCTGTTTGATGATGACACTGGAAGGGTTTCCAGCGTCACTGTGAATACTAAAGAGTATCACTCTGATGTTTTGGCAAGATCACAAGGATAATGTGTAGGACTCTTTGATACAAATTGTTGTATATTGATGAACAACAAGTGTTATACATGGATTGTGTCCTAATGAAATTTATAATCTGGTCTCTCTTGGCTCTAGACTCGATTTGTGCACTTTGGTTTTAGTAATCGGAGGCTGGAGCTGACTGCCACCTATTCAATATCAATAATCTTAAAGTGAGATGTCAATAGATAATGTGTATATCTCCGTGACAAATGAGACAAGTCTCTTTTGAGCAAAACTCGAATGGCTGGGAAGGGTTGTGCATTGCATCACTGGGTCCATGATGGCTTTATTCAATACCAACAATCATCTTTGTGATTTTGATAAATTATGTATTGACCTGGTTTCTGCCTAAGTTGTGTGGAGGGCTTCTTTTTTTTCACCTTTTATCCATACATTTCTTTTTAATTCTTCAACCCCTTCAATGCTTACCAAGACGTCATCACTAACACCTTGTTGTGATTGTTCCAGTGTTAGCTCAACCTTATTCTCATTCATCTACAATCATACCTAAGGACTGCTATTTCTAGCTATGGATTGTCCTTGGGTAGATCCCTCCGGTTCTAGTTGGATCGTTAGACTTATACCTAAACCTAACCACCTGATGACTTTATCGACGTCATGAGTTAATTAGTTGTTGGGTATAGTGATCGAAACCGTAAAATCATTAAAAATCAATCAAAGTATTTTATAAAGATGTTTTTAATACTTTGAGAGTTTCATTCTTTTGAAATGCTCCCCTTACACATGTTCATCGATATTCGAAATAATTTCGCACATGAAGGAAAGAGTTATGCACTTAGAGTCTTAAAGATCACATTATTCTTGATCACATTTTAATCATATTTTCTCCCTTTATTTAAAATATTAAATCTCTTAGTATTTGAAATACCAATTGATTAAAATTTGTTGACATGAAAAGTTTCATGGAGAGAAAAATGTTTTCACAAGATTGCATGAATTATTGAACATTTTTTTGATTGCCTTAGTTAACAGTGTACATTATTATCAGACAATGAAGTACCACATTTTAATTTCACTTGAATGTTTTTTGATACATAAAAATGACATTTATAAGTGTACCCAAAAATACATTAAAAGGCTTTTTGGTTTTAAAAGCTCCTCCTTAAAAATTAATTCACTTTTTAAAATTACATTTTTGAGTATATTATACCAAATGTACCACTTATAAAAATTGAATATTGTACCAATTGTTAAATGTATTGAGGAAAAGAGTGTTGAACACACAATTTTAGCAAATACCACTTATTAACAAATTCTACAAATTATATTTTAAACAATTTGACATTGAATGTTCTTTTTGAAAATTTGTGTTAAATGGTTTTTAAAACACATAATAGAAGACTTCTCTTCTATTTTTAGAGTAAGCGCACTGAAGCGTACACTTCCCTAACATTTGGGTCCGGGTTACAGTCTGAGATAACTATAAGCCATTGTCATGAGCTCAAAACTTTTGAATGTTATGTATAGGCACCCAAGACCCGAGAAATTTGACTTTCTCGTTGACAGGATAAATTATCTTAATGATACACTTTCATTACATTTAAGGTCCGAGTTATGTACTGAAATGTACATAAGTCATAGAGAAAATTAGAAATGACATGTTTTGAAACATATGAACTCTTGCTCGAACTTCATTTACACACCTGTGTCAATGTTAATCGACATTTCTAGGTACGTAAATGTTATCGATTCCAAGAGACATGTCCATAATATTATTTTTGGTATTTTTAAATTTTCTGATTTTATATTTTATTTCTCTAGATTTTATATTTTTTTATTTTCTTTTTGTTGGTTTTATGTTTTTGTATTTCCTTTTTCAAAAATATATACAAATCGATGTTTGATGAATATCAAGCAGATTCGTTTGCCAGAACCTCTAGTTCTTCTGGAGTCAAACATCTCATACCGAGTTGTCTGACGAGATACTTAAACTTATCTTCGGGTAAGGCTTTAGTAAACGGGTCAGCTAACTAGTATTCAGTTCTGACAAAGAATAATTCAACTATACCCTTTTTAACCTGTTCCTTTATAAAGTGACATCTGACATCGATGTGCTTGGTACGAGAATGCTGGACTAGATTGCATGAGATGGCTATAGCTGTCTTTGAATCATAATACATAGAGATTTTATCAAAGTAAAAGCCATAATCTGTAAGCTGAGTGAGCATCCAGAGAACTTGAGCACAACACGCAGATAGAGACACATACACGGCTTCTGCTGACGACATTGAAGTGCAGTCTTGCTTCTTTGACGACCAGCTAACTAGCTTATCACCTCCTAGAATTGTATGCTACCAGATGTGCTTTTTACGTGAATCGAGGTCAATCCGCGTGATCCGAAAATAAAAAAAAAGCAGTTAGAGTTAGTTTGAAACGGAGTCCATTGGATCTAATAGTAACATGTTAATGGTTTTTCTAATGGTACGAAAGATAGTGAACCTCCCTGGGTTCTTTTCTTTTGGTTTCTACGCTATTCGATCTACTTGCTGTTAAGTACATGAGTACCCCGACCATGCTATGATATTTTGTTTGGTCAACGGGAGTTCCACTCAAGTCAGCATCTAGGGGTTTAGTAGCCATTGGTGTACCAATGCTATCACATGAGGTCATACCATGCTTTTTAAGTATCTCTTGAGCATACTTAGCTTGTTTAATAAAGATATATACCACGTAGGGATTGGAGGATCTAAATTTCTAGAAAGAATTACAGCTCCCCCATCATAGACATTTCAAACTTGTTGTGCATTGGTTTTTCAAACTTTTTGGAAAGTTTTGGGTTCATAGAACCAAAAATTATATCATCAATGTAAATTTGCACAAGCAGTATGCCTTCCCCTTTTTTAGTAATGAACAAAGTTAGATCAATAGAACCTTTGGAGAACCCTTTGGATACCATAAAGGTGAAGAGTTCATCATAACACGCTCTTGGAGCTTGCTTGAGTCCGTATAAAGCCTTATTCAGATGATAAACTTTGTCAGGATGATGTGGGTCTACGAATCCATCTGCTGGTTTACGTACACTTCTTACTTCAGAGGGTCATTAAGAAATATTGTCTTGACATCCATCTGGTATACTGGAAATGATTTGTGTAAAGCATACGCAATGAATAACCGGACAGCTGCCAACCGATCAACTGGATAAAACGACTCTTCGAAATCAATTCATTCCTTTTGACTGTATCCCTTAGCTACAAGACGAGCTTTGTTACGTATTATAGTATTCTCTTCATCACATTTATTTTTCCAGAGCCACTTCATGTTAATGATATTTTTATATAATGGTATGTCAACTAATTCCCATACATCTAGTCGTTCAAACTGGTGAATTTCTTCCTGCATCGCTTTAATCCATGCAGAATCAGCCATGGCTTCTTTAATGTTCTTTGGTTTGGTTTGACTCATGGTGAGTGTAAACATAGACATCTCACCATATATTTCTATCTGACGTCTTGTTCTAATTGATTGAGAAGGATTTCTAATAACTTGTTCTGACGGATGATCTCTTGTCTAACGATGTTCAGAAGGATGTCGTTGATAGAATGTATGCATGTTTGACGAATCAACATAATGAGAAGATGTCTCCCTTCATTCTTGTACTGGTGTACTAAAGATGTTGATAAATTCATCTTTAGCAACTTGTGCAATTTCTACTTGAGTTTCTGCTTGATTAATGTTCTCAGTATCAGTGACAGTTGGTGCTTAAGTTGGTGCCTGACTTGTAGTTTTATGTGTTGTTTGAATGTTCAATGGAGGTGTTTCTGCAGCAACGGTTGTTGAAGTAGATGTATTTGTGTTTTGTTGTTGACGTTGATCAGGTGCATCAACAACATGTATAGCGGAAGACTTTGACACAACTGGAGTAGTTTCATTGAGTAATTCATAAAACATTAGACTAAATAGCAAATCCATCTCATTTGACGTTGTTACTGCCTCAGCTGCATGAGGAAAATTTTCTTGACTTTAGGGACCGGGACTTAAACTATCTTGGTCAAGTATCGTTGTCGAACATTGTGGAACGAGGTCAAAACTAACGTAATTAGACGCCATTTGAGGCAATTCGTCAAAGTTAATATGAATGGTTTCAACTATCACTCTTGTTCTCTTGTTATATACCCTGTAAGCTCTTGACTGAGTAGAATACCCTACAAAAATACATGCATCACCTTTTTCTTTCATCTTGTCAAAATTCTCACCATCTTTGACGATATAACATATAAAGCCAAAAATGTGAAAGATTTTTACAAACGGTTTTTAGCCATTGATGATGTGATAAGTATAGTCTCATGTCGAGGAATTATGAGTGAACGGTTTTGAGTAAAACATATTGTGGCAATTTCTTCAGCCCAAAAGAACAAAGGAGCTTTAGCGGCACTTATCATTGTTCGAGCAGCCTCAACAAGAATACGGTTCCGTCTTTTAACAATGCCGTTCTGTTCAGGTGTTCAAGCAACGGACGTTTGATGTTCAATACCTTCTTGAGCAAAGTATGCATAAAGAGTTTTATTTAAGAATTTCGTGCCTTTGTTAGTTCGAACTGTTCTAACTTGAGTGTGAAGTCCTCTTTGAACAAGTTTGAGGAAATCGATGAGAAATTTAGGTGTTTTGTCTTTGGATATCAAGAAGTGAGTCCAAGTATATCTTGAATAGCCATTAATAATTACCAGCATATATTTCTTACCATTAAAGCTTTCTACCCGCATGGGACCACATTAATCCATGTGTAGAATTTGTAACCGTCTTTTGGACTTGGGGTTGTTTAGTGTTTGAAAGACTTACGAATTTGCAATCCACAAACTCAAAGAAGAACAAAGATGTCTTTCACGAATTTTAATTTGGGAAGGCCAGTCACAATATCATATTTTGAAAGCAAGTTGATGGTATCAAAGTTCAGGTGAGAGAGATGATGATGCCATAACCATGCTTGTGACGATGAGGCTTTAGCCATTTAACACATTGGATTGGGAGAAGTTGCATTTTGAAGAAAGATAGAGTAAAGATCTGTGCCACGAGAACCAGTGAGAAGATCATTTCCTTTCAAATCACGGATGTAACATGTAGACTTCTGAAAAGCAACTTCCAAATCCACATCACAGAATTGACCAATGGAGAATAACAAGAGTATATAGCCCTAGACGTAATAAATCCTCTTGATAGTGACATTTCCTTAAACTAGATCTCCATAACTAAGAATCGGTGCAATTTGATCATTTCCAAACTTCCCGTCATGTTCTTTGAGCATCCCAGAGTCAACGATGAACATAATTATCTCTATGAGCTGCAAAAGAATTAGAAGACAATGGAGTATTGGACAAAGTGGATCCCCTAAGTGTTATGGATTCCAAAATATTAGGAGTTCTAGATTTATTTTCTAGAGGCATACTAACATTCGGTATAACATTCACTTTACTAGTCTTTGGTTTCCATTTATATCCTGGTGGTGTAATCTTAGAGTACCACCATTTACATGTCTTGCTAATATACTCATATTGCTTCCTAGTTGTGCTTCTAGGTTTCTGGTTTGTGGATTCTGAAGCAACTGTTTTCTTAAGGGATGTTGCAACAAATTGGTTCATAGTTCTCTTGGGTTTTCTAGTACTAATAGGCACAACAATTGTCTGTTTAGTCCTAGAATTCACGTCATTAATATAATAAAGAACACACATATCATGATTGTCATTCAGCACACATTTTCCACAAGTAACACAAACAAAGTTTACATTCGAGGTCTTAGCATTCAAACTGCCATTAAATGCAGTTACAAATGTTTTATTATTAGAAAATAATAAAATTCCTACGGTGGTCTTCTACTTGTTGCTTCTTCCCTTGACTATTATTATGCATGACTCTATCTTCCAATCGATTTCTCTTAAGCCGTGGTCTGCTAACACTAGTAGTGAGAATTACTCATGTAGAGAAAGACACTCGTTTGTTAGTTTTCCTAATGTCTTATGGCAATTGTGTTGTGCTAGTTTGATTAGGCCTTATGTGCACTTTGTAAATTCCTAGTGCAATCAAAAACGTTTGTGTTCTTTTGAACTATATACATATTCTGAGGTAAAATCTGTGCAGTGACACATTATTTATGGTTGCCGACTTTGACTGTTCATTAGACACATTATTTATGGTTGCTGACTTTGACTTTGAAAAGTCTTTGTTTGCAAGAGAATCTAAAAAGGTAGCCAGTTTACCTAAAATTGATTGTCTTTGGCTTTTAAAAGCATTCGGTTGTCGAATAACCGATGGTTTTTCAAACTTAGTTTCCATATATTTTCCTTTCATCTTTTCAATGAGTTTCTTCAACCTCACTTAATCGGCAATCCTTTGTCCTTGTAATTGAGCTTTCAAGTCATGAATTTTCAAAATATTTTAACATTAATTCTTAAAATGAAAGTTGATTCTTTTTGTTTCCAAGCTTTGTCATTTTTAATCTGTTCTTGACATTGCTGTAAACCAAGTTCAAGATTAATAGCATGTTACTGAAGTGCCGCAAAACTTTTTGACATTGTATTTCTTTTTGAAAGCTCATTTTCAAGACTTTGATACTTTTCCAAAGCTTCCAGATAATCACATTGCAAATTAGTAACTTCATCAAGTTTACTATACACCCAAGTATTGCATTCATGTGATCAGTATAGTAATATTCCCTGGAATGTCGATCAATTTCATTCAAAAATTGTGTTCTTTGAGTTTCTAGTTGAGATTGAAGAGACTCTATTTTGTTTTCAAGAGAGTTAAAGTATTTCAAATCTACAACCATTTCCTCTTTTAGAGATTGAAAAAATCTTTCTGTATTAGTCATAAGTTTATGAACTGAGGGATCAAAATTGGTTTCAATGGTACTACTGATAACTGGATCAATGTAACCATGCCAAGTATTTTTATGCATGACTTCTTTGCAACATTCCACACCATTAAAATCGTGTTAATATCTTGTTTAAGTGTTTGAAAGATTTGAGAACTTTTACATTTTTGAGCCCACGGAGTGGATTCTTCCATCTGTTTTTCTAACAAAGTTGTTTGTTTATTAAAATTCTCTTTTGAGTATACAATCTTTCCAAATGTATTGGTCAGCCGACTTTTCACGTTGTGGAACAAACAAGTCATAAAGATTATTTAAGTTTTTATAATCAAAAGGTTTGATTAAATCACTTAATTTTGATCAACTTATTGGGCAATACTTAAAGCAAGATTATCATTAGAGCAACCTATATCATACAGACGAGGATTCGCTCTTTGAGCTTTCTTGAGGAACTCAGGTTTAACAAAACTCATTTTACAATACGATTAAGCATATTTATTGTTTGAACAGATTGACCAATTTTGTATACAATATCATCTAAAACTTTGATTTTATTTTCCAAAGCAATGACTTTTTTAAGTTACTTGTCTTCACGAGTTTTGTAAAACCTCTTTTGATCATCTTTTTCTTGTGACATTATGGAGATTGACTCTTGATGTGCAATAAGCTCTTTTTCATTTCTTAAATCGTTTGATTTAAATCATTTATCTTTCGAGTATATTCATTAAATGGCTTTTCAAAAAACATTTTGTGTGAGACTAATTCCCTTTAGCTTTTGCACACTCAATTTTAACCTTTGACGCATAATTCACATCATGATACCTATCAAGTTCAGCTTAGAACTTTTTAAGGTCTTTGAACATCAATTGATTATTCTTTGCTAGTTCACTGTTTGCTTTTTTGAAATGGTTGTTTAATGATTCTAAACATTTGTTTTTGTTTTTGAAACACTCAATTTCACTTTTCAATTTATCAACTAAAGTCTGGTTAGATGATTCCAAAAATTTATTATGGTTTTTGCTGTCATCAATTTCACATTTTAGTTTCTCAATTAAAGAATCAAGCAAATTACGTTCTCTAGCAAGATTATCATCATCGTAGTCAGCCTGATCTCAATTAGTACTTATATCCAATGAATCAATAATGATATTATTATCACCTTCTTCATCTGGATATGTGTCATTAACAGATTCAGGTTGCTCAGGATGTTGTCTGTCATTGGCAAACACATTATAGTCATCATCATGTTTTACCTTTTGCAATGGATCAACATCAACGATGGGTCCAGGATTATCAGCAGCATCTGGAGTAACCTCTTGAATCTTTTCCATGTATAGATAATGTGCTTCCAATTCCTGATCTTCAGGTTTATCATCAGTGTCATCTCTCCAATCAACTTGTTTAGCACTAAACTGGACTCCAACTTCCTCTTGCTTAAACAATAGCATCTTCTCTTTGTGATAAGCTACATCCTTTGCCTGTTTCGGTTTCTGACATTCCCTTGCTACATGCCCAAATTCCTTGCAAATAAATCATTGAATCCCAGACTGCTGCACCACATGAGTACCTACATTCTCCCTAGCCCCAAAAACATTGACTGCCCTCTGATTATCATACCCAGTTCCTCTATTGGTTCTTGAAGTATTATCCTGATTTGCTCTACTGGTGTTTGATGAAGTTCTGAGGTTGTTGTTGGTAGGTTTGTAGATTTTCTTGCATGATTGAGAGATTGAAGCCATCAGTTTATCAATCTCCTTCTCCTTTGACAATGCATCATCTTCAGTAACCATATCAGGTTGTTGATCATAAGTGGGTGGAGGAGAGTTGACAATTTCTTTACCTCTATTTCTGGTTGCAGCTTGTTGAGATCTGGTTGAGGAATTTTGAGTGTAGTGAGTGAGATGAGGTTGAGGATGGTAAACTGGTTGTTGTTGAGCAACAAGTGCAAGTGGATTAGCAGTACGTGCTAGTCTTTTAGCTCTTATCTCATTGACTTCGTTCTGGTGTTGCTTTAGAATGTCATATAGTTTGTGAGTTAAGGCAGACAGACTTTTAACTTTTGACTCTGCCTTACCAAGTGTTCATAAACCTTTGCCATACTGGTGAATTGAATTAATAACGAAATTCACTTGATGTATTATAACAATACACTTATTTCTGACAAACTCATTCATCATCTTGTAGAAGCATGACTAATATGATTTAAGTGATTCCACCATCCCGTGATGTGAACATTCCTACTCATACAGGATTTAGTTCAAGATCTTGAACATTGATTGACTCACATAGTTTTAATCTTTCAATTGCTTTCCACATCTCACATGCATTTGGACAAGCATCAACAGTGGAGTAGATATCATTATCTATCCCTAAGAGAATTATCAGAACAACTTCAGCTTCAGCATCCAATTGGTTTCTTATGTCTTGTGAAACATTCTTATAGTTATCCATGTACCCTTCTGTAGTGGTTTCTAAACTACCATCTGTAACTGGAAATTTTCTTTTAGCCCATTTAAATTTGTAAGGTGGATGCTCAAGACAATAGTGGATAAGTTCATGATTAGGTTTGGTGTCAATGTATCTTTTGATTCTGGATTTCCATTGAACGTAATTACCTGGTGCTAACATTGGTGGACGGTCTTTACCACCAGCTTCCATGATGACATTGTGAAGAGCATTTAAAGTTTAAGTTTGCATGGTGTTATTTGTATTTGACATATTGATTTTGTTGTGAATGGATATGGGATCTTAAGTTTTATGAAGTGATTGAAATTGTGGTTTGATTTTACTTTGAAGTACTTGTCTTATTTGGAATTTATTGTATTGTTACATGTCTTTGTAGTCCAAATGAAGTGTTACAATAATAGTCTAAAATGTTTTTCACCGAAATTGGTTGAACTAAAATTGGTGAACCAAAAATGATTTTCGGTGATTTTTGTATTGAAAATGGTATAAATCGCCTGGAACCGAAAATAGTATATTTCTCCTGCACCGAAAAGGGTATGTTTCTCTTGAACCGAAAATGGTATAAATCGCCTGAAAAACGTGTATAAATCGCCAAAGCCAAATGGTATAAATTGCCTGAAGCAAAAATGGTATGTTTCGCCTGAAAAGATAAATAAATCGCATGAGGAAGCACGTATAAATCGCATAAGGAAACGTGTATAAATCGCCTGAGGAAAGTGGTATAAATCGCCTGATAGCAAGTGTATAAATTGCCAGATGTATGTTTCTCCTCCTTCAACGTATGTTTCTCCTCCTTCAAAAAATCCAAAAAACCAACTTCTAAATCACTCAAAAGACACACTTGTAAACGTTTTTTATTGATTTCTTTGGCAAAACTAAGTATTACTATGCTATTATTAACATAAAAACATAAAATTTTTGATTTTTAACACCCAAAATTTTTCCACTTTTTTTTAATAAAAAAAGAAGAAAATAAGCTTTAAAATTTTTAACAAAAACCTTGTTTATACTTAAATAAGCTACTAAACTAATAAGCTAAACAAACTAATCTATATAAAACAAGAAATCCAAGACCAAATAAGCTCGAAATAAGCTCATATAAGCCACGTTTTGGCTTGTAGTACACACGAACCACAACAATAAATCACCAAAAACCTCTTGGCTCTTGATACCACATGTTATCCCAATAACTAATCCATATCACAACACATAAGCTATACCAATAAGCATAAATAAGCTGAAATTAGAAGAGAAAATAGAGAAGTTTAGAGAGAGAAAGTAGAGAGAGAATTGCTATGTGAAAAAATAACAATCAAAACCCTCTCCATGTGTGAAGAGGGTCCTATTTATAGTCATACCCACAAGGTTGGCATATGGACTATTGTTCTTGGGCCAGGCTTGGCTTGTCTTGGGCTTTAGCCCAAAACATGGATAATATTAGCTTAAAGTCCAAGCCCGTTGAACCCGACTAGCCTATTACAATACAAGACTAAATCTAAACAAAGACGACATATTACATTCATGTTTGACTTATAGAAAATAAGGCTAACATGAAGTATTCCCCTAATTCGATTGCAAGTTGGTCAGAACGCATCTACGTGATCACCTAAGTAAGCGGACCTGAAAATGCTTATCCTACCTAATAGTTAAATCACACGCATTAAATACTTATCTAATCATCTACTAAACATGAGGCTTCATTTAATTAGTCGCATTTAAATAGACGTCTAGCTAAAAATTTATACCTAGTTTCTATTGTCTTAATGGCTGCAAAATATACTAATCAAGAAACAGATAAAATTTAAACAATTAATCAAATATTACAACTAGGTTTATACAATCATAAGCAAACACAATAAGATTTAGCCTAACATGTTAACAAGAAGAAAATAAAAAACTAATTAAACAATATAAAGACATTATAACAGATTGATTGAGATTGAATTCTTAACTTCAATGAAACATGTGTGTACGTGAGCAACCAATGGCGTAAAAAGCCCTAAAATCGTCTATAATACGAGCTCTAAGACTCTCCAACTTTCATCACACGAATTATGAAAATAATGCAATTGTATATATAGGAAATTCATCCTGATGGCATCGGTTATAAGTTTGACTCCGCCAGCGTCCGTCGACATCGCTTAGGGATTCTCCACCGCCTACTTTGAACCGTCCACAATGAATTGTGTGTCGACACCATTATGTCTTGACTCCGTCAAGGAGACCATCAAGATTTACTAAGTCGTCACAAAAAATCTTCATTATTACACTTTCTGGGCACTTTTGGCGAAGACATCTAAAAGGTGGCCACAGAGATGAAAAATTGTAATTTTCCTTATTTCTTCTCCATATCGAGCCCAAGTCATGTGTATTCTATCAAAGTGCTTCTTAAATGTCTAAAAACAAAAATAAAGGACTAAGTACAAAAATCGGGCATATTTGCATATGACCACGAAAAATTATAGAATAAAATTACACCTCATCAAATATCCGTACACTTGAGATTTGCTTGTCCTTAAGCAAATGAGCTTTTACCTATTAAATAGTAAATTATGTGGCATTTAACTTACTAAATAAAACTAAGTTTATGACATAACCAGTTCGACTTTATTATAGAAGCAGGGAAATTATACACTAGCACCTCACATAAGTGTTTGGATTCTCTCATCTCTCAGGTGTATACATGATATATAACATAATAGAAAACCGGAAAATTTCACTCACTGCATGTCATAGCATATAGATACCTCCACCATGTAGGCATAAGCACCTAGAATCAACTATCAAAGAGGTATTTACAAAGGGTTGTAATAATAGGCGAAGGGTATAGAAAACACGGTAAGGAATAATGGGAGATATTTTACTGAGGGCAAGTTAATCATTTACAAAATTACATGCATATACAAGGCGTTGCTAAGCCAAGACTCGACAAAACTCTAACAATCGTGCAAACTCTACATCAAAATCTTTCTTTTGTTTTCTCAACTCTTTCTTGACTTAAACATAAGCAGGATGACAGTTCGTATATCTAACATATTTTTTTCTTTTTTCATTTTTTTATATATACACTTTTGCCTTGCCATCATTAATCTGTTGAAATGAAATAAATAATACATGACTTGGGATTTATATTGACATCCCTACACTTGAGTTTCTAATAACTCAATAATAGACTAACTAATGACCCGAATTAAGAAGATCAATAAACATGAAGTAAATTAAACACATGGGGGTAATAAATTGACTTTTTCCCTATTTCTCCATAAAAAAAAGTATCATGAATCACAATCGTCTCAAAACTGTGTACACTAACAAATGACTCGACTTAGCAACCATATAATTAAGAAAACAATTAACTAGGTTTAAACATATGTGATCACAATAATATACTAAACATGAGTACATACAAGGAGGGCAAAGGCGATTTAGGTGTAACATTTTAGTAGGGTGTAAAGTATGTTGTTCAATAATAATCTGGAATCCACCAGAAAAGTACAAGAATTGCAAAAAAGATAGGCTCAAAGGGGCGTACTAGGTGTATCTTGCATTAAAAATGAGTGCATCACAAGAGTGTGGGTAGTTATATGACCAATGAGATCATCATAACTATAACAAACGCTTGCTAAAAAAAGGGTTATCCTAATGCCTCTTATCACTTAGTAAATTGATGTGGTTGTCATAAGGGACTTCTATAAGAAGTTTTACAACTCCCTAGGCAGAGTACCTAACCGTTGTAGTAGTAGAGGCAAGACTCGGGGGTTGTTATTGTTCTCTAGGGGAATAGGTTGTGAAGGGTTGATCACGGCCTAACAGAATTCTAGAGGTTAAGAGACGATTCTATTTGTGTCTATATTTATAGAAAAGCAAGTAAATCTATGGTTTGAGAGGTTGGTTTGTTTAACTAAACTAATATCTAATCTACTAGTGATAAATTTATGATAATTTAAATTTGTTTACTTAATCTTGCACTACTTATCAAATTGCTTCTCCTACTCCTGTTGCCTTGTCACACTTGTGATGATATGTGTAAGTCTGTCCTAGGTCATGAACGGATTACACGAACCCGCCGTCTATTTAATATTGTGTTAGGGCAACGCACAAGTAAGGTAGTATGAAGACTATTACAAGGCCCCTAAGAATACATTAAATGCATGTGAAATATGTTAAGAGGGATCAACCATATAAAATGGCAAGGTAGTATGAAGACGGTTACCCGATGGTATCCTTTCTACGCACTCGCGTTTCCCTAGACGTGTCTACAGCGATACAGATAAAATCTGGTTTTCTAGAACCTAACGCGCACAATCATCAATCAAGAAGCAACAGTAAAAGGATCTACAATTTGACTTTCATGCAATCATAAGCAAATACAAAGGAGGATTTAGCCTCGCATGTTATAAAGAAAGCAAAGAGATAAATCAATCATGCAACACATAGACATATTGAATGATTAATGATAGATTACCTTACTTGAATTAAAACATGGATTCCAGGTAGTACAATAGGGTTTAAAGGCCCTAAAAATGACCTTTGAAGCTGCTACAAGAGTTAGGGTTCGTCTCCCAAAAGTTATACAAAGTTACACCAAAAGTTACACACTAAAACCCTAAAAACGGTTTTGTATATATAGGCATATCGACGCGACGGCATCGCTTTATGATCCTGATGCCGTCGTCACGTAGATGGTTCTAGATTCACTTTAAGTCGGCTATGTTGTGACACCGTCGCCAATATCTAGACACTGTCACCAGATAGATCACGACGTCGTCGCTTTATGCTTGTGACGTCGTCTCCGCGCTCTGAGAACAATAATTCTTGGTGAATCTTGGTGTAAAGTTCCGTAATCTCGTATGTTTTCTTCCTAATGAGCTCAAGACACGTGTTTTTCCTCTAAAATCCATCCAAGTGCTAAAACCTAAAAACAACTGATTAAGCACATAATCTGGGCATATTTGCATGATTTAGGGGTTAAATGACCCCGAAATAGTGTATAAAATGACACCTCATCAAATACCCCTACACAATGAGATTTGCTTGTCCTCAAGCAAATGGGATTTTCTACCTAGACAATAGCAATATGAGGGTCATTTAACCTACTCTTTAAAAATAATTACAACACAACCTTCTAGACCTCGTAATTAAAAGCAAAGAAAGCATACACTAGCACCTTACATAAGTGTTTGGGATTCTCTCTTTCTCTCGGGTGTATAATAAATTATAACATAATGGGGAAACGGAAAATCAACACTCATTACCTGTCATAGCATATAAATTACCATAGGCTTGGTAAAGGATCAAACCTCCACCGCTAGGTGCAAGCATTATTCATTATTGTCAAAGAGGTCTTTTAAAGGGTTGTGAGGTGTAGGTGCAAGATAACATATAGTGGAAACGAAAATGGATGGGATACATTTGGTTGGTGACTTTGGGTAAATTTAAAGTGGAAGGGTTAGCCAATTATTTGTACGAATACACGCTGGTTTGGTTGCTAAGCCAAGACCCGGACGAAGATATACAAACTCTACACAACTCTACATCAATCTCTTTCTTTTTCTTTTCTTGACTCTAATATAAACATAAGCAAATGGCAACCCGTACACTTTTTTACTTTTTTTATATACAATTTGTTGTACAATTTTGCCCTACCATTGCTTAAACATATAATACATCATGGGGGTTTTGAGATACACCCCTACAATTGAACTTTTACATACTTGATTATTTACAATCTAACTAATGACCCGATTTGAGGTGGATCAAAATAACATGGAGATCATCTAACAAACATATGGGGGTATTGATTTAACTTTTCTTCCCCATTCTTCCGCGAAATAAATACTACCATGATTCCTAATCGTCCCAAAACTGTATTTACAAGGATAAGGACTTAGCAACTGTGTACTTAATAATTAAATTGGGTTAAAACAATAATGTACTAAAAATGAGTACATACAAGGTAGGCTAAGGCGATTTGGGTGTAACGATTGGTTTAAGGATGACAATGCTCTTCAATAAAATCCGGATTAACCAGAAAATTACAAGAACTATAAAAAAAGGATAGGCACGAAGGGGTGTACTAGGGGTATCCTTCACTAAAAATGAGTGCATGGCAAGGTTGATATAGTTTTACATGATCCGGTGTGACACCCCCCCGCCCCATCATAACAATTACAGGTTTAAAACATGGGTTAATCCTAATGCCTCTTTTCAAGCAAATCCTAATGCTCACTATGCGGTCTCGGAATGCATCACAAAAACAAGTTCTAGAATTTAATATACTATCGGTACACTCATATGATTTCAAACCGATCTCAATGTTTCAGAAAAGGTGACTAAGATCATACGTACACATCCGTAACGACGGAATAGACACATATGTCTGCATTCGAACCTTAACTTGAAATTGCTAAAGGTAGAATCATCTTGGGTATCAATAATGGATACCCGAATTCCTATAGATCTAAAGGCGAATCTTACATTTTTGGGGGTGGAATTCTGAGGGTTTTTTGTGCTAGTCATATAAATTCCTATCCATGAGACGCTATTAATACTCGGTTTTTGTCGGTATGTGTCATAAAAAATATTAGGTAATTTTGGTCAAAATTACCTTTTTATGCTATGTTTCGATATATTACCCATCATTTCAAGGAACAAAGCAAATGGCAAATGAAAGAATAGTTTCTAAGGCTTATTTCCCCTACACTTAAGTTGAACATTGTCCCCAATGTTCTATAGAAGTACCCGTAAAAATGAATAAAGGGAAAAGAAAACAAGTAAAAGAAACTAGTACTTCCCTGGTTTGCTCAATAATGGAGAAGAAACATGCGATAACTGGTTAAATCATCCTCCAAGAGTCGTCTAATGAAAACTTCCTAAGAACTTCCAAGCTTCTTCTCATCAAATATAACTTGTAATCAAAGACACATACAACTACACCAAGCATAAAATCCATTGGATAGATACATATACAACAAGAATTTAGGGTTTTGACTCTACGAAAGCAGTAAAGATAGAATGAGAGAATTGTTAAACTCATGGTTTTGCAGGTTTATAAAAGAATTTAAACTTTCTAAGTGTTGTACAAGTTATATTTTCAAAAATACTTAAGATTTTTGAGTTTTCCTGTAACTAGGCGTTTGACGCCGTCAGGAATATCCTGACCCCGTCACAAGTGTCGTGGTGACGGCGTCGCTTGGAAGTCGTGACGCCGTCGCCACACTCTGTGAAAACTCATTTTTCGTTTTTGATGAAAAATTTCCTGCACTCATTCTTATAAGTTATTTTCCTGTACAAAATACTGAATAACAACCTGAGATTTAATAATTCAATCATATGACTCGAAACTGACGCGAATTAATCTAAATAATTTATTTTAAATTTTGAATTCGGTTCTAAAAACCGGATATTTCCCCTACACTTATTTTGTTGCAAAATACCTTTGATTGCAAATAAGACGAAGTTACAAACAAACAAGGCATGATTACAAAATAATTCAAACATAATAAAACAAACAATAAAGAATTACAACACAAGACACTCCTAATATGCGAGAAAAGTAAATATTGGGTTGCCTCCCAAAAATCGATTTTCTTTATTTACGAGTCTTGTAGCTAGACTCGAAGTCACACTCTAAGTGTCGTAAAAGTGGTCCAAGTCGATGATTTCCCTTGGACTTTCTCTTTCGGAGAGCTTCTTAGTGGTGGGGATTGATTGTAGGGTTTTGGTAAACTCCTCTCCGTCTGGATCGATCAGTCTAATCTTGGCATGCCATGCTTCATCTTCGTCTTTGGGTGGTTTGTCCCTGTTGACTGGGTTTTTAATTAGGTCCTCTGATTCCCACATATTACTCTTAAGGTTAATGGGTATTGCTCCTAAAAATTCTACCATCCTCCTAAACACTAAGGTATCCTTAAAAGGATTGAGCTCGGCATCTCTAGCTATTTCCCATTCTCCGGGTAAATGGCAATCTAAGAAGTCCTTCCTAGCATAATAAGGGGTTTGTGCGCCTACTCCATTCGAGCGAGGTCGTGGTTTGTATGATTCCCTTTTTCCAAGTGTGGTCCAATAAGGTGCTTCCTCCTCACCTAAGTCGACTCCTTTTACTCTGAATACCGACCTAGTGATTCCTTCTCCTACCGCTATTTTGGCCATCCTACAATCTATAACTGCGTTAGCGGTAGCTAGGAATCCTCTTCCTACTAGCAAAGGGGTTTCGGGGTCCTTTTTCATATCGATCACGTAGAAATCATTTAATAGTTTTAGTTTTCCTATGTGGACTTCTACGTCTTTAACAATCCCAACGGTGTAGGATTTGGTTCCGTCAGCCAACCCAAAGATATGGTCAGTCTCTTCCAATAGTCCGTTGTTAAGCTTTTTGAAGAGGTAGAGTGGTATTATGTTTACGCATGATCCTAGATCAGCCAAGGTGTCGAAAGGTTTTAAGTCCCCTAGTCTACAAGGTAGAGTGAATAGTCCTGGGTCTTCTATTTTTGTAGGTACTTCTCCTTGGACAAATGCTGATCTATTTTTGCCTAGTTTTAAGCTCTTCATATATTTGTCCAATATAGCGTTATATATTGGAGCGTGAGCTAGGATTTCGAGAACCGGTAGGTTAAGATGCAGACCCTAGAATTCATCTTTAAGAGTTGGTTCGGGTTCTTCCGGTTGTTGTGTTTCGATCTCCATCCCGGGTCGCAGCAGGCTTGTTTGGGAAATGTTTGCTTCCTTGGAATGTGCTTTGATAGCATTGATTAAGGTGGAGGGATGAGATGAGCATTGGGTATCAATTATTGGGTAAGAACGAGCAGACAAAACTAGAGAAGTACTCAATTTTGGGTTCTTAACTGTATCGCTAGGTAGCGCTCCTGCTATTCGATCGGTGATGGCCTTCAATACTGTGTCGATTTTGTTGGTCATCTCACTTTGCTGTTGTTTGAAATCGGATTCAAACTTAGACAGTCTAGCGTCTTGAGATGCCATGAAGTTGGATACCAGTCCTTCTAGATTCGATTGATTGTTAAAATTTTGAGGACGGTTGTTGAAGGAACGGTTCGGGATCGAACCGTTGGGTTGGAACCGGTTAGGTGGGTTTGAAAAATTATTTTGGGAATTTTGGGGTTGTCTCCACCTAAGGTTTGGGTGACTTTTCCATGACGGATTTTAGGTGTCACCAAAGTTGTTTTGCTCGGGCTTAAAACTATACCACTTACCTTCCGCTTCATCGGTATGCGAGGATGCATATTCAACGAAGGCTTGTTCGGGATCTTTCATGCAATACTGAGTGTCGTGGGGACCACTGCAGATCTCACATGAGGTAGTGACTTTGTTCACTTGGGTAGGTTGCGTTGGAGCAAGATGAGCTTCCATCAAGCGTTGGACTTGATTTTCAAGCTCGATTAGACGGCGGTCGGATGTACTCGGGACATCTTGAGGTAAAGCGATTGCCTTGACCGGCTTAGCGAAATCCCTTGGGTCGTTCCAACTTTCGTTTTCATAGAGGGCGAGGTCCTCTAATAATACCCATGATTCTTTAGCGTTTCGGTCATGAAGCTTACCACCGGCCGATTGATTAATGGTTCATCTTGTGATGGGATTGACATGGTCATAAAAAATTTGGACTTGGAGCCAAAGGTCGATGCCATGATGCGGGACTTTTTGGAGTAAGTCCTTGAAACGAGTCCATGCTTCTGAGAGAGTTTATCCATAATGTTGTTGGAACATCAGGATATCATTGCGGAGTTTTGCGGTCCTTCCCGGTGGAAAGAATTGAGCAAGGAAACGAGTAGTAAGATCCTCCCGTGTGGTGATGGATCCTGCTGGAAGACGTTCAAGCCAATTGCTAGCTTGATCGCGAAGGGAAAATTAAAATAAATGCGGGCGCGTTCTTTCCTTGTTTTCACCGTCAAGGTCAAGTGAGTCCACAAGTTTTAGGAAATCCTTGAGGAGTTGTTTGATCGTCAGACCAAGTCCGTGGAATGACCATCCGTTTTGCACCAACCGGATGGTGTCGGATCAAAGAGGTACCACGTTGTTCTCTACAGGGAGCTCAATGGTTTTCCTGTAGCCCTCGTGGTTAGGTTTGGAGTAGTCTCTAAGAGTACGGATAGAATTCCTCGTCTCCTCATGTGGTTGACAAGATTGGATTACGAAACAAATTAACACAAGAAAAATAGACTCCGTAGACAGCTAAGTTATGCGGAAAATAAAGTCTTACAAGAAAGGATTAAAGCAAGTAGAAACTAAGGCTAAACTATGATCAAAACCTAACTATTGCCCCACACAGCGGCGCCAAAAAAAACTTGACGCGGTTGTCAAAGGGACTTCTTACATGAAGGTTTTTACAACTCCCTAGGCAGAGAACCTAACCGTTGTAGTAGTAGTATAGGCAAGCCGTCGGGTGTTTGTTAACGTTTCTCTAGGGAATAAGGATTGGGAAGGCTTGATCATGGTCTAACAGAATTCTAGGGGTTGAGGGAAGATTATTTTTTTGTGTTTTTATATTTTATAGAAAGCAGGTAAATCTATGGTTTGAGAGGTTGGTTTGTTTAACTAATAACTAAACTAATATCTAATCTACTGCTGATAACTTTTATGATAATTAAATGTATTTACTTAATCATGCACTACTTATCAGATTGCTTCTCCTAATCCTGTTGCCTTGTCACACTTGTGATGATATGTGTAAGTATTTCCTGGGTCATGAACAGATTACACGAACCCGCAGTCTATTTAATATTCCGTTAGGGCAACGCACAAGTAAGGTAGTATGAAGACTATTACAAGGCCCCTAAGAGTACATTAAATGCATGTGAAATATCTTAAGAGGGATCAACCATATAAGGGGCAAGGTAGTATGAAGACTGTTACCCGATGGTATCCTTTCTATGCACTCGCGTTTCCCTAGACGTATCTACAGTGATATAGACAAAAGTTGGGCTTCTAGAACCTAACGCGCACAATCATCAATCAAGAAGAAACAGTAAAAGGATCTATAATCTGACTTTTATGCAATCATAAGCAAATACAAATGAGGGTTTAGCCTCGCATGTTATAATAGAAGCAAGAAGATAAATCAATCAAACAACACATAGACATATTGAATGATTAAAGATAAATAACCTTACTTGGATTAAAACATAGATTCAAGGTAGTACAATAGGGTTTTGAGGCCCTAAATACGACCTATGAAGCTGCTACAAGAGCTAGGGTTCGTCTCCCTAAGCTATACAAAATTATCCCAAAAGTTACACACTAAAACCCTAAAATCGGTTTTGTATATATAGATAAATCGACGCGACGGCGTCGCTTGATGCTCCTGACGCCGTCGCCACGTGGATGGTTCTAGATTCACTTTAAGTCGGCTACGTTGTGACGCCGTCGCCAATGTCCAGACACCGTCACCAGATAGATCACGACGGCGTCGCTTTATGCTTGCGACACCGTCTCCACGTTCTGTAAGCAATACTTCTTCAAGGATTTGGTGTAGGTCCGTAATCTCATCCGTTTCTTCTCCAAATGAGCCCAAGTCACGTGTATTTCCTCCAAATGCCATCCAAGTGCTAAAAACCTAAAAACAAACGATTAAGCACATAATCTGGGCATATTTGCATGATTTAGGGGGTTAAATGACCCCGAAATAGTGTATAAAATGACACCTCATCAGCAGCATGTATCTCCCCCATAGTAGTCGATATGCATTTTTAAACAGAGTGTAAAAGGAGGCTATGCAACTCACCATTTGCAAACGCGATCAAAATGAGATAATTATAATATTATGGAACAGCCGGCCTAAATTAACGTTGCATCTTAGGTTTTATAAATATTACGTGTATGTATGCAAATGAGTTTTATATAGTTTTTATATTGATTATACATTATACTTGGAGTTTATTAAGTTTATAAAACAATTTGGCCAAATAATGACAAGATCTCAATATTTCAATATTTTCATTAATGACAAGATTCCTTTTTAAACACGTTTTACATACCATACGTAAACAAACCTATTAAACTTGCAAATTATACCATCTATTGAATAGCATTGACACCTCTAATAATATTTTTGGCTTCAGCCAATGCGGACTCAATACAACCTGATGTGTCTCGCGACTACTAGTTTTAAATTTATAACACAAATTAACGAACCATTTCGACCTATGATCATTTTTATAAACCGATTCATTACAAGCCATTTGTGAGAAATACGGTTTTCACCAACATGTTCATAAGAGCCCTTCGACCTATACTCTTGATTAAACCTTTATGAATCCATTCAACTTGTTTATTCATGGTTGTCAATCATGAAATACCAAACATATACGCGTGCTAACATTTGGAACAAACCACAACGAGAAATCCTTTCGACCTATAGATCCGGTTATGATTTACCAACAAGTTATTTAGACACATATCAATTCAAGCAAACTCATAAGCAAAACCATAAATCAACATTGCAAAATACCAAACACTCCATATCCATGTTTACATCATTCCAAACAAGTAAAAGAAAACTACTCCATGATCATTTCAACAAAACTCAAAGTATCAACAATGATCTCAATCATAAACATTTTGAAAATATAAAAGTAAATTACCCAAGTATGATTACAATAGGTAATTGAAGGATTTAAAGCAACCCTTAAGCCTCCAATCGACTACAAGCTTCGTACCAACTAGAAAATGATACCCGACACCTTCCTTGATGTTCTTGAGCACTACTTCTGGAAATGGCAGAGGTTTTGAGGTCATGGTGATGAAAATTCATCCTTAGGGTGTAAGGAGAATGTTTGATGATGTAGAAGAGAGAATGGTTGAAGAGATGTTGAAAACTAAGGCTTAGGGGTCTATTTATACTAGTAGGAAGGCCTTGGGGTATTAAATTATTTTCTTAGGGCCAAAGGATTGTAAAATGCCAAGGAGTAGAGCCTAGATCCTTCTTGATCGTTCCCAAGTGATTAGGGATCATAAAAATGCATTAAGAGTTTACTTGGAGAGGTCAGCGAAAAGGAGCCGGGCGGCTAGATTTCCTGCCTTGCGGCTTCTCCTCCAGCCGGGCGGCTCGTCACACGACTCAAAATATACTTTTCTTGATTTTGCGTAATCTTCTCGTTTGAGTTGTGCTTGGTCGTGGGTCATTATACTTTAATATAACTTCATTTTAGCTCCATCTTAGGACTTGGAAGCTTGTATGGTTGACTCTTTTGCTCTTGAAAAGCTTCCCGAACTTGGTCTTTATGAGGGATTCTTTGTACATGCACAAATCTTCGTTTTTCTCTCTTTTTTGGTCTTTTCTTTACTTTCTTAATCTTGGCTAGCTACAAACATATAAATCCAACTTTGTGCAATATTAGTAGCAAAAGCACGTTAAATTAACCAAATAACATGTACAAAAACCATGATAACGCTCTTAAATACATACTCAATTTGAGGGTTATCACAACCCAATACACTAACTGATAGCGTATATGAGTTTTAGCCCAAATGGCTAAAGCTCATACGGCCATAGTTGGCCCACCAAGCTAAAGGCCCAATATACTATGACTAGAAAGTCAGTTCCTCATGCAAATATGAGTTGAAAGCATAACAAGCCTTGTCTGGGGAATCAATTCCCAAGCAACGACTCACATCCCTTTGCTTTGACCGTTATTATACTAGTGTCACATGTAGCTACTTAATTGACATAGAGGTAGTGCTGTGGGTATTTCCCTATGATGCATGGATCATGCCGCATGTACATATTCTCGTATCTTAGAGGAACAAGGATGTCACATGACGTGTCATTCTTGCCTCCTCAATAAGATAACCACCACGTGTGTCATCTAGAACCGTCAGATCACACACAACCCTAAATGCATTATTGTAAATACACATGCATTTCATGAGAATGACCAAGTTCATCTTCTCCACGTTGTACGCGCACACTAAACCCTGGTCTTATGTGAGTGTTACCCTGACTCAAGCCAAACACTCTTATCTCGAGGCTCCTACCACTCAAGAAAAACCTAACATGCGATTAGTCTCATATCATACCCTAACTTTATCCCAATCATTGTTTTACGTATTATACGCAAACACTGGCTATAATATAGCTTCTTACGACAACATATAACTCAATTACCAATGAGCACATCATACAAACTGATTGCAACACATAAAAAACCAATACAACTCATTGCAACATTATACAATACTATACGGATTTGCACCGAATAGTTAGAAATGATTAAAATTCAAAATCCATTGCAGATCCATAGCAAAGTATTTATAAGTTTATAGTAGATTATATATAGAAACTAATAATAGTATACGTTGCATAACATAGCAATTATTTCAAAATTTATAACATAAATACCAACAAAATATTGAAAACAAATAGAAAACAAAATTTTATTGGTTACCGTTGCAAATCCGTAGCAACTGTTTTTTAAATTGTAAAAGGCTTGAAATATAATATTACAATAGGATAAAAATAAAATTATGATCATGTTTCGTTACAAAACATTAGCAATCATATAAAAAAGTTGCAACGGTTTTGCAACGGAAACAAATAATATTTTCTTTTATATTTACTTTAAATATTTTGTTTCAAATCCATTAACGATTTTGCAATGGATTTGCAACGGATTATTAAAAATAAATTGAAATTAAATTACTACAGGTATTCCGTTGCAAATCCGTAACGATTATTTAAAATTTTACAACGACTTTGCAATGGAAGCTAATAATAGTTTATTTTATATATTTTTTTAATACTCCGTTGCAAATCCATTACAAATTTCAAATAACTTAACGGATTTGCAATGGAATATTTAATTATAAGTATAAAAGAAATTACTTTATTTTTTGCAACGGGTTTTTGTGTCATTGCTAATCCGTTGCAAATATGTTGCAAACCCGTTGCAAATTTGCTACGAAAAATTTCCGTTACAAATTTCCAGTTGTGTAGTAGTGTGTTAATGGGGCTTGACATTAAAGTGATAGTATGCTTGACCAACAATTAAACTTTATCAAACTTTTTTTAATGCTTGAGAGCCTTTTACAACGGTTCTATATGTATGTTGTAAAAGATTCATTATTTAAAACGGTTATAAACCGTTCTAAAAAAAACAACCCCATTATGTACTACCCTCTATTATAGAACGGTCCAAAACCATTTAAAAAAAATGCAAAATAACCGTTTTAAAGTATAGTTTGTGTACTAGTGTGGGAATATTGGTGTTGAGTTGAAGATGGTTGTTAAATGTTTTTGTGAAATTGTTTAGCCATTGTTGGAGTTTGTTAGTTGTAGACGAAGGTGAAGATAGAACTAGTGAGTTGGTAGAGGCCATTTGTTGGTCTTGATGGATATGTTCTTCTTTAGTTAATTATATAGAAAAGTCCTAAAAAGTATACCGGTAGAGTGGTAGGTAGGAAGAGAGTGGCTCAAATTCCTTTCTAATGGTCTTAAGAAAAATATATCAACGCATATGTTTTTTTTTTGAACGGCAACTTTATTAGAACCACTAGCAAGAAGCTAAAAAATTACATAGGAATCAAATAAGGGTATTGAAGCCAACTAACCCAGTTCAAAACTTTACTACTTCTAGCAACACACCAATTAAAAGAGCGTAAAATAATATCGTCAAAAATAGCATCCTTCCTGGGAATAGAATCCGAAAAAAGGAGTTGGTTCCTGAAGTACCAAATGCTCCACCAAGAAACGTAAAAGACGCCTTCCAACACATCTTTCGTCTTAGATCCAAACCGTATAGATTTGAACCAAGAGAGCCAACCATCATATGATTCGTAAGGTTGAACATCCAAATTCCACCATCTACAAACAAGTTTCTCCCGTTAATGATCAAATTATACAAGCTTGTATTGGTTAATCATATTAGTATATCCCGTGCGATGTGTTGCGTCTCCCGTTAACTTGACTTAGAAAAACGGGGACGGATGGTGTTTTCCCTGTTGAGGTTACACGGGAAGGTGAGTCTTTTAATAGATGTTTACGGCCTCACCGAGTTAATCCCGAGACCATTTCTTGCTCTTCTATGGCCACCCCAAATGTACATACCTAGCGAGGTTTGAACTCTTATCATCTTTTTTGAAAGCCAAAGACCTTACCACTATGTCATTCGGGGGTTGGTTTTCCCTGTCCAGATTTTCATAGCATGTTAAACATGTTATCATTTGCTATTTCTCTATGAATTTTTGCGGGGTAATTAAACTTTTTTGTTAGTCAACCTTACTTAAATCTTCGGCAAGAAACTTGGGTGAAGATAACAAGTTCATGTTAGAAACATAGCTTCTATGAACTTGGGCTACTTTGATATAAAAACTGGACAAAGTTGATAGGGGCTACATTGTTACAAATTGGTACATAATTACCTTAAATTAATATCAACTGAAAAGAAGTTGGTCATACATCTTCGCACACGCGACACTTGAGTGATATTTATATCATTGTCTATGGACAAAGCAAGGGGTTAAAGTTATAAATTACCAACGTACTTTAAAAAATTTCCACATATTACCAAGATGGTGATTTTAGTATCATTATTACCTTTCAAACTTTACGTTTTGTTCAAAACTAGGAAAGGTTTTTAAAAGTGACCTGTGATAACCGGTTGCCAAATACGATTTACCTACACCTCAGCTAATTAGTAGGTAATTTTAATATCTTATTATTTATTAATGTCCACCTCACTAAAATTTTCTCCAAGTCATCCCCACCTTATCCACCTCTGACATATCTTTTCATCATATTAATTCCAAACTATCAAATCTCAATTTTTTCAAATATATTTTCATCATTTCACACCAACTCAATTCTTTAACATACTAATTTTGGAAGGTAGATGTTAGAATATAATGTTGGTTAAACCTAATTTGCACAACAACAAAGAAAACCTTTTCCAGCGATCTTTTCCTACAGATTTTTATGAGATAGATGAACCACGTGGATTTGCTCACTTGGTGGATAAGAATTCATACATTGAAGGAAGTAGCTCTAAGAAAAGTATCTTGGTAGATAAAAGTATAATACATTTGAGGAACTAATTGAAGTACAATGTGATACTTTTCTTAATGGATCTGGTTACTAGTTTGACCTATAAACGGTTAGAAAGGAAGGTATTTCATTAAACATCACGTGCATTTAATCGTTATGTTTGTTGTTGCACATGAATGGTTCTTTACTCGTGAGGCCTGAAAATGAATCTTCAAACATTAAAGATCAACTGTTCTTCTTGATATGAGTGAGCATGGTGGAGTTTCTGGTAAAAGCCTATCTGAGACCGGGTTTTGGTTTTTAATAGATATGTTATTCTTGATGGTGAATCAAGGTTGTATTATATTTATTTGTTCTTGATTATGGTAATGAGTTTGGTAGAGAAATGATTTCAAGATTTTTTTCCTAGTGATGATAATGGAGGTAGAAGATGAAGATGGGTGAGGTGGAAAAGTCAACGATAGTCAACGCCATGTAGAAAAACAAAATGACGTGGAAATTATGAAAATTACATGTGTAATATTTACCGATACCAACAAGTTTGGAAGGTAATAATGATACTAAAATCACCATCTTGGTAATATGTGGAAATTTTTGAAAGTACGTTGGTAATTTATAACTTTAACCCCAAAGCAAATTATCACTTTCATAACCATGTATCATCATATACTCAAAGAGAATTATAAAAGCAAAAAAGCCAAAACCATACTAATTTTCACATATGGATTAGCTGGAAAAAGTCTTCTAGACACAAAACTCATCATGTGACTACTAAAATGTCAAATGGAAATCTAAATACATATTTCATATTCTGAATTACATACAGATCTTCCAGGATAATCCAGATAAATTTGTAGCATTTTTGGCTAACCCAAACTCAAGAATCTCTGCTGCAGTGACCCGCTTGTCCAAGACACATTTGAGCTTTTAAAATCAAATTATGAAGATAGTCTAATCCATGTGCAACGAACTATAATTATCTCTAGTCGTTGCACCCAATGTAAAAGGGTATAAGATTTGAGTTGATAATTAAATACACTTCCATTGGGCATATATTCATAGACAACGATCATCTCATCTCTTTGTTATCATTACAAAGCATCTCAAAGTCAGCCAGAAACTCACGTTTGGAACCTTCAATCCTTTGTAAACCTTTCCAAATCCTTTGTATACATTCCCGAATCCTTTGTATACATTTCTGAATCCTTTGTAAACTTTTCCTAATCCTCCTATTGTGTAGATGGTTGGCTAAGGTTCTCAAAAGACATACTCGTACATAAGCATCTTCTAGATAAGTGACAACGAATTAACTTATAAAGCATCTTAATTTTGGCTCTCGACTCACTAGACTTATGAATGCACATATAATCCTAGAGTATGATAAATACAAACTCAAATATATCTATGTTTAAACGTTTGTATACCCTACCATATCCATCATGTACCTTTCTAAAACCATTGTACACCCATCTAGATGACAGTATACAACCACTACCCCCACTCAACCAATAATTTAACCCAGTTCAAATCATACAACATAACATGCCCGTATACAACAAATTAACCAAAATACCACTCCAAAATCATTTCACCATAACAACCCACAACCCTATACAAAACAAAAAACAATTATATATCCACTAACATGGTAATAGAATCTCCACGAAAGAAGAATCGAATATGGTAGTACCCGAAATCGACAAAAGCAATAATACCAACACCACCACCGGATCAAGGTACAAAAATGCTAGATATCATTCCAGAATATTAAAAAACCTTAAAATAAGTAGAAGTTAATACCACCCAAAGTTAATTCATTCAGAGTTAGAGTAATCCAACATCGGAAGAATATGATGTTATATCGGAAGAAACAATATTCCTCCTGCAAAAGATAAAGCAGATTAAACAAAGATGTCAACAATTCTAACCTAAAAATACGAATTATCATAGATATCAGTTAAATAATTTAATACTTAGTTAGCAATTTGAATCTTATATTATATAAAAAAATCGCTTAGATGTATTATATCATACAATTACAGAATCATTTCTCTCTATGAAAAATTTCAACATTTGCAATATGGTATCGAGCTGACAGAACGTTCCTCTGCACCACCCACAACCAACCATCATACCCAAACCACGTTGTACACCCTTAAAATTATTTCTGCCAAAAATCTGCCATTGGTAACTTCAAAAATCATCAACAACCACCATCAAAATACACCTCAAAAATCACTCAAAACACCATCAAAATACACCAAAATTCATCAAATTCTTCATAGAATCCATTAAAACACAACAATCAATCAAACAATCAACGTTTACTCAATTCAAAATCCACAAATCATGGCTGTTTCTTCACAAACAAACACAAATAAAGACAACAATAAATATACCACTTTAGTCAACCATCCACTCTTTCTACACCAAAATGATCATCCAGGCCTTATTCTAATCTCCAAAAAGCTTACAAGATCAGAAAATTACAATTCATTAAGAAGATCCTTGATGATAGCACTTAATGCCAAAAACAAACTCAAAATTCTTACCAATGACTATCCTGAACCTGATTTTGATTCATCTCTAAGGGCTCTATGGGAAAGAAATAATGACATGATCATATCTTGGATCCTGAATACAGTTAGTGATCAGATCAGTAACAATTTTAGTTTTGTTCATTCTGCATCTGCATTATGGTTAGAACTTCAAGAAAACTACTCTCAATTAGATGGTCATAGAATTTATCAATTGACCAATGAAATCACCTAATTGAAGCAAGCTAACTGTTCTATTGAGATGTACTATCAGAAGGTGAAATGATTGTGGTATGAAATTGATGCTTTAGAAGCCCCCTACATGTGTACTTGCAATTGTGTTTATGAAAATGGTAGACTCAATGGAGCAAGGGAAAGTAGGAAAAGGTTGTTGCAATTTCTGATGGGTTTGGATGAGTGTTTTGCAAATGTGAGAGGTCAAATCTTGTTAATGCAACCTCTACCAAATGCTACAAAAGCTTATGCCATGATGAGACAAGAGGAAAAACAAACATCCTAAAGTTTTCATCACCAGCAGTGATGTCTACCTTCAACAACTCAAGATATCCTACCAATCAAACTGTTGTTCCAAACACTAGGCAATTCAGACCTAATTCCACCCCAAACACCAGAAGAAGCAATTTTAAGCCTGGTGTCATTTGTGGAAATTGTCAAAAAGAGGGTCATTATTAAAGTGAGTGTTATCAGATAGTTGGCTATCAAGTAGGTCACCCTTTACATGGTAAAGTGGGTCCAAAACAACAAGGAAATGGGTCAAACAGTGGTTCCAACAGGACAAATAATTTCAAGCCAAGATCTGTCAATATGGTGAGTACTCAAGGTTCAGGGCAAGATGGTGTTTCTACAAATAAGTGCAGTACAAGTGGAACACAAGCTGGGGATGCAGTCTTTGCCAAGATGGATTCTCTTCAGAATCAGCTCAACCAAGTCATGATGATGCTGCAAAACCCTCAAGGTCAGTATGATCCTAAACTCTTAGCTGCAGGTATATATTTGTTCATTGCTTCTTGTATGTCATTGTTTAAGGATGCTTGGGTAGTAGATAGTGGAGCCACTGATCACATTTGCATCACCTTATCACTTATGTTTAACATAATTCACCTCACAATACCAATCACTATCTCATTACCAAATGGACATACTGTTACTGTCACAACCATTGGTTCTGTAAGGGTAAAATCAATCTCATCCTACACAATGTCCTTCACATCCTATCCTTTGCCTACAATCTACTCTCAGTTAGCCAACTCACCAAAACAACAAACAAACATCTTCACCTCATCCTACACTTACTACTACACCTGCTGTTATGTCTCACTCTAGCAATTTACACCTTTGTCATGCTAGATTAGGACATCCCTCTACTCATGTAATCAAACAAATAAAACAGTTACCTAGCTTTACTACTGATGTATCAAAGTTACATTGTACCATTTGTCCCATTTCTAAGCAAACCGCCTTACCTTTTCCTATTAGCACTTCTCATGTTGATGATTTATTTGATTTAGTTCATGTTGATACTTGGGGTCCCTATAAACATACTACCTTTAACCAATGCAAATACTTTTTAACAATAGTGGATGATCACTCAAGAGCAACTTGGACTTATTTGTTACCAGCCAAACACCACATCACCGCCACAATAAAGAACTTCTTCCACTATGTCAAAACACAGTTTAAAACCAACATCAAAATCCTTAGGAGTGACAATGGTACTGAATTCACCAATCATTCACTGTCTGCCTTCCTTCAAATCAATGGAACAGTACACCAAACCTCATGCCCAAACACTCCTCAGCAAAATGGAAGAGCAGAAAGAAAACACAAACACCTATTAGAAGTAGCAAGATCCATTCACTTTCAAGCCAAATTTCCAATACATTTTTGGGGATATTCTCTAATGGCAGCTACCTACTTGATCAATAGACTCCCCACAAAAACCTTACACACCAATCTATGAAATACTTTACCAAACACCACCAGACTTACAACACCTCAAAGTTATTGGATGTCAAGCATTTGCTTCTATCCATACACCAGACAAATTTGAAAAAAGAGCCATTCCTTCAATTTTACTTGGCTACCCACAACACCAAAAAGGATACCTGTTACTAGCCCAAGAAACAAAGAAGATATTTGTGAGCAGACATGTACATTTTCAAGAACACATATTCCCATTTCACACCACTTCACCATACTCCACACCACAACCAAATCACTTTACTACTACCAACACCTTTTACCCTTCATCCTCATCACCAATAGATACTCAACCATCAACACTTACAACCACATCCACAAATGACAATCACCATACATCAGACACCACACCAAATGGTTCCACTACTAATACTCCACAATCATCACCTTCTCCATCAACCACACCTCAACCTTCTTCTAATCATCCTTCTCCTACCACTACAGAACCAACCACCCCACACTCACCCATATCTACTCCTACAGAACCAACTCATTCACCTATACCTACACCACCTCCACCACCACCTAGAAAATCTTACAGAACCAAACAAACTCCAACCAAACTCAAAGATTTCCATCACTATAAACCATCTTCTGTTAACTCCATTATTTCCAAACATCACACCTCACATTTTCTTAATTACAATAACATTCATAGAGGTTCCACCCTGCATTTTATCAACTCCCTTCATAAAGAAACTGAACCAACATCTTTTACTCAAGCATCCAAGCATCCTAAATGGATAGAAGCTATGAATAATGAAATATCTGCACTAGAGTCAAATCACACTTGGATTCTTACTACTTTGCCCTCAAACAAACACCCCATAGGTTCTAAATGGGTGTATAGGATTAAATATAATGCTAATGGTTATGTTGATAAGTACAAATCTAGGTTGGTTGCAAAAGAACATACTCAACAGGAAGGAATTGACTACACAGAAACATTTGCACCAGTTGTTAAGTTAGTAACTGTCAGAACTATCCTTGTTGTTTCTTCTATCAACAATTGGCATGTACAACAGCTTGATATCAACAATGCTTTTCTGCATGGTGATCTTAATGAGGAAATTTACATGCAAGTTCCTAGTGGCTACAAGAAGTTTCTTCCTCCTAACACAGTCTGCAAGTTGAAGAAGTCCTTGTATGGTCTTAAACAAGCTAACAGACAGTGGCACATCAAGCTCACTACCTTTCTACTTTTACTTGGTTTCAATACAAGTCATGCTGATACCTCTCTTTTTACATATCACAAAGGCTCAGATTCTCTTTTCTTTATCTAGTGGATGATATTTTGTAATAGCAAAAATTTCAACTCTTATTCAAGACATCAAAGACAAACTTCATCAAGCCTTCAGTATCAAAGATCTTGGTGCTTTACATTATTATCTTGGGATTGAGTTTCTCAAGAACACCAATGGGATTGTCATGACACAAAGAAAGTATGCCCTAGACCTTATTGAATATGCTAATCTTCAAAATGAGAAGCCTGCAAAGACACCTCTGGACCTAAGAATCAAACTTACCTACACAGAAGGTGAACCACTCCAAGATCCTTCTTACTATAGAACCTTAGTTGGCAAGCTTATATACCTCACCATCAGCAGGCCTGATCTTGCCTTTGTTGCACATCTTCTTAGCCAATTTACTCAGAATCCTCACACATCCCATCTTCAAGCCTTACACAGAGTAATCAGATACATCAAGCTTAGTCCAGGCCAAGGCTTATTCCTACCAAGACACAATCCTGCTATTCTACATGCCTATTGTGACAGTGACTGGGCCAATTGTCCAAACTCAAGGAGATCTATTACTGGTTTTGGTATTTTTCTGGGCAATACTCTAATATCTTGGCACTCAAAGAAACAACCTGTTGTTTCTAGATCCTCTACTGAAGCAGAATATAGAGCATTGGCTGATTATTCTTGTGAAATCACATGGCTTATCTCTCAACTCAAAGATCTCAGCATTTTTGTTACTACACCAGTCAGGATTCTTTGTGACAACATTTCCACCATTGCACTTGCTTCCAATCCAGTTCAACATGCAAGAACGAAACACATTGAGCTGGATTGTCATTTTGTGAGGGATAAAATCAAGGCTGGCCAAATTCAAGTTTCTTATGTCCCTACTATGGCCACTAAAGCCCTTACAACATATCCTTACAGACAGTGTTTATCCAAGCTTGGCATGTGTGATCCTTACACTCTTCCAGCTTGTGGGGGGATGCTGGTATACAACACAAAATGAACTTCATTTCCAGAAGCAGAGTAATCAAAACAGAGGAAGAACAGAGCTTATGAAAGAAGACTTATATTTCTCCTCACTGCAATAAGCATCAAAGCTATTTATATAAGTGTAGTTCAATGTAGTTAAGTCTTGTTCAGTTTACCTAGCTTATAGTTCAGATTAGTTAATAGTTTGTTAGCTATCTTGTATCTTAGTTTTTAGTATAAATAGCTTAGTTGTACTTCATTTCATTCAAGTTGTAAGAACTCATTTCTCTCTCAATGAAATCATTTCACACATTTGCAATAAAAGCAACATGAGCTGCTGAGCTTAGACCCAATACAAACCAGGATGATGACTACATATCACAGATTTTAATGAAGGCTTACAAGATTTCGACATACACTAATCTGGATTTAGTTTACTTTATGATTCAAACAAGCTAAATATATAGGCAGGATAAAACTAAAGTAACCTACATATCTATGATATATATGATGCAAAGTAATACAAAGTACTATGTTAACATAGATTTTTTTACATACATATGGGATGTTTGCAAAACATAGATCTATGATAAGGTATATTACATAGGAAAAATACTAGTAATATAACAAGAGATTTAAAATTAAATATAAAAACTTACTTATAACTTAAAAGATCCTGATGAGGTTTAGCTGAGATGTGTTTTGAACATGCAAGTTTAAGATTGGGTCAAACTAAAAAGATGTAGTTTGTGGGAGAAATGTAGAGAATGTGGAGGACGGCAAAGTCATGCTTCGAAGACATATAATTATTAATGGATGAGAACCTTCTTCACAACTAATATTGTGTAATAAAACAATAGCGATCATTATCAAATCATACATCACTTAAACTCAAATATATACACATAAAACCATTTAGTAAAAACATCCACACACACAACAAATTTGCATGATTCGGTCGTGTTGTCAACCGAGTTCTTACTATTTTCTTATTGAAGACGCGTCTCACATCTAATAAGGGATGACTTGGTCACCTGGCCGCAGTCTTGGCCTCCTTATTACAAATGGTCTTAAAAAAGTTTGTGTTCATAAAAAAAGTTACTTTATACAATTGTAAATTCATGATAGTATTTTTTAACATTGTTCTTAGTTTTTTCTTTTTAGTATTAAACAAATGAAAAGTTGACACCCACTTTATCTTGTGTACTAGCCGACTAAAGATGAAAAAAATGCATACCTAAACTCGGTTTGTTTTCATATGGTGTAAAATAAAGTGATTATAGTTTTTTCTTTTGAACGGCAACTTTATAAAAGAAAAACTAGCAAGGAGCTAGACAATTACAAGGAAATTAAATGAGGGTGTTGAAGCCAACTATTCCAGTTTAACGTAAATCTACCTCTAGCTACACACCAAGAAAAAGAGTGTAAAACAATGTCATCAAAAATGGACTCCTTCCGCGGCTTAGTAGAAGCAAAAAGCAAATGATTACGGAAATTCCACACACTCCACCATGTAATGTAAAAAACGCCTTCCAAAATCGCCTTCAATTTAGAACCTAGCCTTTAGAGAATTAAACAACTAAGCCATTCACATACGAACGAGAAGCATAGATGCTCGTCAAATTCCACCAATGACAAATGAGCCTCGTTAGAATCCTCTCGCTAAACGAGCAACAAAAGAAAACATGCGCTACTTCTTCCTGGGCTGAATCACAAACCGGACATATATCAGAGCTCTATACTTACCTTCCTTTTCGCCAGATTCGATCTAGTTGGAAGGCGGTTAAGGAACAACTTCCAAGCAAATATATTAACTTTATTCGGGATAAATTTAACCCAACGCGTAGGAACGTTCGACTTAGGAAGAAAGAACTCATCTAAAAGATTCCTGACATCCTTAACTCGAAAAACTCCATCTCCACTCAAATCACAAACCCATCTATCTTCCGAGTTAGATAAAGAAACATAATCTAGCAAGGACGAGAGATGATTAAATTGCTTAGATTCGATACCTCCTCTCACATATCTCGTCCCAAGAAAATGAGACAAGGAAGGATGAAGTTTGTCTGCTACAAAATGATCCTTTTATTTCTAAAGCATATAATCGAGGAAACTTACCAAGTAAACTATGATCGTCAATCCAATGGTCTTTCCAAAAACAGGTACTCTGTCCATTGCCAATACGAATTTTGCAATGAGAGAAGATGTCAACACCTTGTTCTTTGAGAGAGTTGAATTCCTTAATAATGGTGCCTTATTCCAATTCGAGGGGTATGCAGCAGCAAGAGGGGAGGAACCTGACCCATGGATGGTTGAAATGACTTGATACCACAAAGAGTTGTCTTGAGACAAGAAACGCCAAACAGATGAAAAAAATGCATACCTAAACTCGGTTTGTTTTCATATGGTGTAAAATAAAGTGATTATAGTTATGGTCGCTTATACTTGCAAATTGACCAAACTACACCACCTTCAAGTGAAAGCCCACAACTATGCACATACATTTGTCAACAAGTGCACTTTGTTGGCTTCGTTAAACCGTGACTAAAATTGACCAAGTGCATTTTTGAAAATTTATACATAACTAGAAACACAGCCATTTACGGAAAATCAAGGTTTTTATCAAAAATTAACACTACACCACAAAGTTTCACTAGTTGTATTAAGTAGGTTATTTGGATACCTCGGATATGAATTTTTTTTTTTTTACCATAGGACAAAGCATCTAATATAAGGGGGTCAAGGCCATAGAACTAGCAACAAGACAGGACTTGCTGGTGACTAGATCATGGTTCCTTTCCTTGTCTTTTGCGTAAGGTCAGCGCATAAACTCACATCACAATAGATGTAATGAAATAGTTACCTAGTATTGAATCTTGGACGGTGGCTTTTATTTTCAAAGTTTTAACATCACCAAATCATATGAACTAATTTCTTTATATGCATACCAACAGAATACTAATGATTTGGCTTTGTTTATTGTTGTTTCTTTTCTTAATTCTAGTATGCAATGTAATACGAGTAATTAAAAAGAAAACAAGTAGTAAACTTGAATAGCAATTACAAGAACAAGGAAATTACAATAAACAGAAATACTAGAACCAATTTCATTGTAAAATATACCAAAAAACATACATCAGTTCCTAATCCTCGCTAAACTCTTTATATCACGATGTATGATTATATCCGTGTACTTGAGTCCTCAGTACTTACTACAATCTTTATAACCATTAACTTGACATATATTCGTACACAAGAATCATCTCACAACCATGATTTTCAAACCTGCCGTGGATCTTCCTCAATCTTTCTTTTATAATCTTAAAAATATTTGTTGCTTGGGTACCCGGACAAATGAAGCAACGT
>BQNB010023521.1:0-61710 GCA_026074375.1 Tanacetum coccineum
TGGTGTGGTAAGGGTAGGATTTAGAACAGTAGGGTATAGATCAAAGGTATCGTCTAAAAAGGTATAAGCGGAAGTGGATTTAGGTATGGTGGAGCTGTAGGGAAACACAATTTCATCAAAAGTTACATGACGTGAAATAATTATTTTGTTGGTGTGTAGGTCAAGGCAACGATACCCTCTATGAGAAGAGGTAAATCCCAAAAAAATGAAGGGTGTTGCACGTGGTGCAAGTTTGTGAGATGGATAAAGGTGAGGGTAACATAAACACCTAAAAATGCGTAAAAAAGTGTAGTTGGGATCTTTGCCATATAAACGGGTGTAGGGAATGTCATTAGTAATAGCAGTTGAAGGCAAGATATTTAGTAATTGTATGGCCATATTAAGAGCTTCGACCTAAAAAGTTGGTGGAAGGTTTGCTTGAAAAAGGAGGGTGCGAATGAGATTATTAATTGTACGAACCATTTATTCAGACTTCCCATTCTGTTAAGAGGTTTGGGGACACGAAAAGCGGAACTGAATTCCATTTTGAGCAAAAAGGGTGTGTAGGCGATGATTATCGAATTCACCACCATGATCATATTGGAATGACTTGATTTCACACTTAAATTGAGTGCGAACATAATTACGAAATAACACAAATTTGGACATAACATCAGATTTATTAACCAAAGGATAAACCCAAACAAACTGAGAATAATGATCTAAAAACAAGACATAATATTTAAAACCTGAAAGACTTGGAATGGGTAAAGTCCACACATCCGAGTGAATAATGTCAAAACAAGAACTAATCACAGTACTAGAGCTAACAAAAGGAAGCCTAACGTGTTTGCCAAGCTGACAAGCATGACAAAGAACGGAAGGCTTCTCTTCATTACATGAAATAAAGTTAGAAGAAACAAGACGACGCAGCATTTCACCCCCTGGGTGTCCAAAACGTTGATGCCACGTGTGTTGACTAACAAAGAAAGCATGAGGTATAGAAGATGGAGCTGTGACTGGGTAAAGATCCCTAGTGCTGTCGCATCGAAGAAGCACCCGACGCGTCAGGAAATCCTTAACAGAAAAACCAAACGCATCGAATTCGATAGTAAAATTATTGTCACGAACAAATTGACGAACATATAATAAATTCTTGACAATATGAGGGGTGATAAGAACATTATTTAAGTGAAGAGATCTAGTTGGAGTTGGCAAAATACTATGGCCTGTATTATTGACGGGTATAGAATGACCGTTACCAACCGAGATAGACGGATACATACACGTATTAAAAATTTCACTAAGACTATTAACTGAATTATTAAGATAAGAGCTCACACCTGTATCGAAATTCCAAGCGCCAGAAGCGGCGTCATGAAGGGTACCCATGGTGAAAGCATAGGGCAACACAGTAGCTTGACCTGAGGTATCCATGTGGCAAGATGAATCAGGCTGAGTGGACTAAACATTTGTCACGTTAAGGGCCTGTTGGGCTGGAAAGGGGGCTTGAGCCGGCTGGTATGAAAATCCACGAGGTGCCCCAATCGGTTGGGCCAAAGATGGTGCATAATAACCATATGGGCCAGAGTGATAAGCAACAGGGCCTCCTGATGGACCATGAGAAGTCGAACCATGTGAAGTAGAAGAACCATAAACATTTAAATTGCCCAACTGTTGTAACAGCTTTGATAGCAATTCATTCAAAGTATTATTATCGTTTAGTACTTTAGTATTAGAACTATTTAGGGTTGTGGGAAAGAAATGAGCTAGGTAGTTTTATGTCAAACCAAAAAATAAAAAATACACTATGACCAATAGCACGTAATATTAAACAACCGTTGACCTATCAATCATGAACACAACGGTGTGACCTGTAGTACGATAACACCTACGAATCACCTAAGCACGTCTTAGACTAATAACCGTGTGACCTTAGCACACAAAGAAGAAAACGTCAGAACAAAAAAAGGGTTTCGATGGGATGTAGTTAGGGTTTATGGATCGTGTGTAGGCGTGATACCATGTAAGAAAGGGTTTAGGGATATAATTTGTATCTTGCATTTCTCATAACAATTGATATAAAATTAAATAGGAGTGATAGACCATTCCTAGAAAAAGGGCTTGAGCAATACATAATTTGACTGACATAAATGACTTTGACTAATCACACATAAATGACTTTGACTAATCATGAATTAACAGTTAGTCGTTATTATAGGGATGTATGTTTAATCGATATTTTAGACTTATGACTTAATAGTGGTTTTTGGCTATTACATTGCCCTAAACCTCATACGTTCATCTTATTATTGTAACTCGTATACTTAATAAGCTTATTACGAACCTCGTAACCCACAAATAAGGTTAAAAATACACCACCTAAGTTCCAAAATGAAAAAATCCCCAACTTCAAAAACATCAAACCACACAATTTGCCCTTTGCACAGAACAAAGTACACTAACAAAAGATCACCCTAATGGATATAATAACAATTCATGAAACAAATATATTACACATGAACCCGCATCATTTATAAAAAGCAATTTTTAAAACAGCTAGCACAAACATAAATATAATCACAACCGATTGAAAAGGTTGTTTGAAGATTGAAGAAGAGACCTTTCAGCACCACATATGACTTTCCTGTGGAGTTCCAAAAAACTCATTTTCCAATCGATTATGTATTGCCAACAAAACCCAAAATCTTCAAATGATATATATAAGAAAAAAAACACCCACATCATATTTAATCAATTAAACATATGAAAACCCAAATTTGCAAGAACTCATACACCCTTTGCTAATCAAAAGTTAAACAAATAAAGGAAGAGTTAAAAAAAACGTGGCCTTGTGCTCGGAGGATGTCAAAGGATGATTCACAGCTGCGTGGTTGGCCGGATTTTTAGAGAGAGAAAGATGTATGACAGTATTTTTAAGAGAGGGAGTGAGAAAGAAACTGTGTGTGTATGAAATGGAGAGGAGACGGTGGAATTTTTTTTGGAGGAGATTAAGAGGAGTGGGAGCTAATGGTATGGGAAGGAGACACCTGTTTTTCTTGTGAAGCTAATTGTGTCTTTTGTTAACACGTATCGGCAAATATAATAAGATAAAAGTGGATGTGTGATTAAGAATGGATTAAAAAAATATATTTGTTAGATTAAAATATTGAGTGCTGTTCATTTTGTAAGTATAACAAAGTCTAACAAATGTTATATATGTTAATATGTATAATAATAAATATATATGAGTATATAAATATAAATATGTATCAAAAGGGCTTTAGCTTAGTTGGTACCCATCTCTGAAAAACTCATGGGCCTACTTTGTAGATAAAAGGTCAAGGGTTCGAGTCTCAGCTCCTGCCTACTTCAGTTGGTGCCCCACTAAGGCTCCTGCCTACTTCGGTTGGTGCCCCGCTAAGCCAGAAGAGTTGCCGGAGCTATTCTTTGTGGGGTGGACAATGGCTGGTGCCAAAAGGCTTCCGGGATCAATGTGTTCCCGTCAATTCACACCTTTTTGTGGATAAATATAAATATGTATAATTTAAATTTATATGTACTTTTTTTTGTTTACAAGTGTAAATTAACACTTTTTTGTTATTGACTAACGTCACCAAAAACTACGAGACAACCATGTTCTTATGCCTCACCATTATAGAGTTACAGACTTTCATTTATATAGAAAAACAATGACTTTTGTATGGTCTCATAAGTCGTAACAACATGATTAGATCAAAACTAGTCTGTTTTGATATACATATTTTTACGATATTAGGTGCTTGCAATGGATCAAAACGTTATTGACTTAATGGAATGTGAGTGGCTATCCCTTAATCTGCAATAGGTTTATGTCCATTTGTGAAAAGAAATAATTTATATTCTAATATTATTATTTTCAATGTTTTCAAACTCGGGTTGATTCGGTCGGTTGAATCGGTTGACTTGTAAATCGGCTCGGAGACCGGGCCGATTGTGACTGGGTTGTTGCTTGTTTGAGAACCGGTTTGAACCGCCGATTTTTCGTTGACCTAGGTTAACCCGGTTTGATAAACATGGTCGGGGCATGACCTCTTTCTTAAAAATCTAACAAAGACTTTTTTTATAAATGTTTTTATAAACCATGGTGTTCTAGCGAGAGAAAGTAGAGATAGGGTGAAAGAAAACTATGTGTTTATTAGATTAGAAAAGAAGAAAACAATAATGAACATCCACACTCCCCATGAAGAGTCATGAGGGGTATTTATAGCCTATACTAAAGCTAACTATACCTCGTTTACAATAATAGTCCATGCGTTTAGCAGTTTGTCTATAGCTAGTCCAATTCACATGTAAGACGTCAGCTTTACAAAATAGTAAGGCTAACATATAACTCATCATGAATAACTTTGCTTATCTTTAAAACATTACATACTTTCATTTTGAAATTTCAAATGATATTGAGCAAAAGTTCCACTTTTGTCTAACATTTAATGGTTGAAAATTTCCCGTCTAATAAAAAAGATCGCAAAAAACAATATCCTATGTTAGTAACATTTGCTATGACAATTAGCAAGAGCCAGGGTCAATCGCTTTTAAAAATTGATTTGTACATGTCACATCTTGTTTTTACACATGGACAACTATACGTTGTTATTTCAAGAGTCAAAAGCAAAAAAGATTTAAAGGGTTGTCGTTTGTGTTACCCTCAAAATATTGAGTCGAACAAGGAAGCTCGGCTACTAATTATGGAAGCTCGGTCTTTATTTATTAAATGTTGTAATAGGCTAGTTATGGGTATCGGGCTCGTTTATTTAATCTAATTGTGTAAGCGTTATGGGCTTAAGCCCACAAGACCCGAGCCCAGCCCATGATTAAAATATCAAACGGCCCATACAAAGCCTCATAAGGCCCTGCCCATTACTTGGTATAAATACCCCTCTCCAAGTGTGAAGAAAGTGTTGGTCTCATTTGTATTTTTTCATTTGCAATCAACCATTCCTTTTCCTTTCTTTATTTCTCTCTCTACTTTTTTTCATTTTATCTCATCTTATTTTCTTGTTTATCATGATGAAGTGAAAGTGATTCCGGTTTACCAACAATTGATATCACTCGCCTCGGGTGGGTTTAATGGTTTTGTGCTTATTTTTGAGCTTATTCTTATTCGGCTTATTTGGGCCTCAAAACTTGCCGAAATCATAACCAACTTCCAAGTGGCTCACTAGTGGTTAATTTTTTTTTCTTTTATTTCATTTGTAAGTTACGTTTTTTTTTGGTTCAACAACAGTTTTTTTTCTTTTCATATTTCATATGGGCTTACTGTTCACAAGAATCACTTTGGGCTTATAATAGTAACAATAAGGGTCACGGTTCATCTTGTTTTTGCTTATTCTGGTGTTGCTTATTAGTGTTAAAGTAGCCTATTCGTTAAACTTGTCGTTGGCTTATTTTTGTCATAAACAAGCTTATTTTTAAGCTTATTCAAGATTTTGCTTGCCTTATTTTTTGGTGGTACACGGTGAAGACAAGCAACATAGATCCACACTTTAAGGAAAAAGGACGATCATTTTTGGTTGTTTCTGTAGATGACAAATGCAAGGTACAAGGACCACAAGGACATTGTACACGAATTAGCAACATTCAAGTGAGAAACGAATTCGCAAAATTCCTTTATCACACGAATTCGCAGCTTACTAGTGTTCCCCGAATTCGCAATTTCTTCATCACACGAATTCACAATCTCCTTCATCACACGAATTCGCAACTCCTCACGCAAACGAATTAGCAACCTTTTTGTTCCCCGAATTTGCAGTTTACTTTGTTCTCCGAATTCGCAAAATTCTTTGTCACACGAATTTGCAATCCTCCTTTTGTAACCGAATACGCAAATTACTGTGTCAAACGCATTTGCAATCCTCCTTTTGTACACGAATTCGCAACATTAAAGTGTGAAACAAATTGGCAACTTACATAGAACACAATATTCACGTGCAAGTCATTTTCGGGTTTTCGGTTTCGAGTGACGTTTAACTACGGGACTTAAGACATACACCATTGTGATCGTGACTCATTTTCGATCAACGTGGTATATTCGGATTTCACGGACGATAACCGTATCGGTTCGAAAGATCAAATCCATAATCATGAACACTTTTACAATTTTGAAAACGAAGATGACAAAAAAATTTAGGAGGGAATATTTATTATTAATTATCAAGAATTAAAAAGTTGCACATGCAGTCCCTGAACTAAATAACCATTTCAAAGTTAATCCTTTCTTTGATTAATAACCTTCTTTGTTGAAACAACTTACACCGTTAGTCCTTATTCTTACATAACAGCCCGTTAGTCCTCAAAAGTGAATCATTTGTGCACCGTTAGTCCTTAATTGAGTTTTGATCAATCGTTAATCATTTCAAGCTTAAAATTTGTGCACCGTTCATCATTTTAGCTCAACAAATCGTTAACGAAAGTTCAAGTTCTTCGACAACAACAACGATTTCAACAACAACAACAATTCTATTCTCACGGTTTTTCTTGATTTAGTAAAATCCCGCGATCCACTCACGTGTTTTCTCGGTTTAATCAAGACTTGTAAAATCCCGTGAAATAGTTTTCAACCACAACAACAATCACTTTACCTACTTAAGATCCTACAAATCATTTTCACTTCATAATTCTATAATCATTCATCATGACTACTCCAATTGTAACTTCCACAACCGACAGCCAAATGCATAACAACATCATGGCAGTTGGTTCAAGGGATCGTCTACCAATGCTTGCACCAGGAAGATATTCTCAGTGGCAATCACGTTTCTTAAGAAAACATTTGATACAAACCAAATAGTATTGCTTGAGAAATGCCTTTTAGAAGGTCCATATCAACTTACTACTGTTATAATCCCAGCTGTACTTGCAACAGAGAATTCCCCAGAAGTTCCAGAACGAACAGCAGAAAGAACATTATCAATCGGAAAAGGAAGCAATTCATTTGCTATTGACTAAAATTGGAGATGAAATCTACTCAACTATTGATGCATGTAAAACAGCTCATGACATGTGGATAGCTATCGAAAGACTTTAACAGGGTGAATCTCTTAACATTCAAGATGTCAAGACTAATTTGTTTTGGGAATTTGGAAAATTCACTTCTCATGATGGAGAGTCAATGGAGTCTTACTACTCCCGATTTTACAAGATGATGAATGAAATGATAAGAAACAACTTGACAGTTACTACGATGCAAGTCAATGTTTAATTTCTTCAACAACTTTAACCAGAATGGTCAAGGTTTGTGACAATTGTCAAGCAACAACAAGATTTGGATACAGTCTCATATCACAAGCTCTTTGACGTTCTGAAACAATATCAAAAGGAAGTTAATGAAATCCGTGCTGAAAGAATAGCCAAGAATGCTAACCCACTAGCACTTGTTGCTTCTGCTCAACAATATCCTGATTCTTATTACCAAGCACCAAAATCACACAAATCGATTGCACAACCATCAAAACAATTATCTTTTACCAGATACCAAATTTAAAGGCAAGGAGATAGCCAAACCAATCACACCTCCATCTGAGTCAGCTTCTGAAGAAGACAGTGATCCAGAACAAGCTCAGAGAGATATCAAGGAATTATAAGAAAAATTTGTGCACTCGACGCAAATACTTTAAAAAAGCTCTACAAACCTACCAACAACAACCTCAGAACTTCTTTAAACTCCAAAAACAAGTATGTGGATACTACTCCAAGGTACAAGAATGACAATCAGACTGGGCAGTTTAGGAATCAAAGGACAGTAACTGTTGTTGGGGCTAGGGAGACTGTAGGCAGTCAGGTAGTGCAGCAGAGCGGGATACAGTGTTTTAATTGCAAAGAATTTGGTCATTTTGCTAAGGAATGCCAAAAGCCAAAAAGGGTAAAAGACTACACATTCATAAGAAAAAGAAGTTGCTGTGCAAACAGCTGAGAAATGCTTAGTTCCATTACAAGCAGAACAAGCTATGAGGGACTAGAATACATGGATAGAGATCGATGAACAAGAACTGGAAGCACATTACGATTTCATGGCAAAGATTCAGGAAGTCTTACCTCCAGAATCAGATTCAACTGCTGAGCCATTGGAACAGGTACAATACGATGCTGAATATAATGTGTTTGCCAGTGAAAGGCAGCATCCTGAGCAACCTGAATCCATTAGTAACACATGTGTAGTGGAAAAGGTTGATAGTAATGTCATCCCTGATTCACCAGATATATGTGATAATGAATTCAGACTGACCAAAATGCTGAAGATGATCGTGATGCGCTTGCTAATTTAATTGCAAATATAACACTTGATACTGAGGAGAACAAAAAGATTTTAAAGCAGTTAAAGAAAGAAAACGCATCATTAACTCAAGAATTAAAGGAGTGCAAATCCAGTCTCGAGGAGTCTAATACTACTCGCGATAGTTGCCTAATTGCACTTCAATGTAAACAGACTGAGCTTGAGAAGTACATGACCTTAAATGACCGTACAGTTAATTTTATGTGTTGCATGTTAAATATAGCCATAATCACCACTAAGGACTTTTTAATATGTAAAATGAGTTATTATTTATGTTTATGATTTTATGCACTTATTCTTATGTCATATGGATCCTATAAATCATGGAAAGTGAAAATAAAAAGTAGTTATCCATGATTAAGTATAAACATGTTTAGGTTAAATTAGGGTTTTATAAGGTTTCTTAAACTTCACATATGAAAATAATGGAAAGAAATTGTTAAAACTTGTTACAATGAAATTATGAGGACTAGGGATGATATTGGACTAATTTATGTAGTACCAACATATGAAAAAGTGTTTTATAAGAGTTTTTATAATAAACTACTAATGAAAATTGATACATAAAACAAGTTTTTAGAAAGTTATACACTTAAATACATATGGGCTGTTTAAAATTCGAACTTATACAGTAGGTAATTATTATAATAAAAGATAATTAACGCCTCGTGACGATTCCATAATGATAAGAAACTCGAAAAAACCGATCTATAACTAAAAAGATACTGATAAAAACGATTTATTTACTATAAAATACTTTTATAAAACTATTTATTATAAAAGTTACTATTCATTACAGCAACTTTATATTTTAAAAATCTAAGACTAGAGAAAACTTTAATTACAGAGATCGTACTCGAAAGAATCGCTAAAAACGGAACATAACGAATAAACTACGACAGTTTTCATAATTAAAGTTTATAAAAGTAATTTTATAAACTATGAACAGTAAAAGTACTATTCATCAGCGGACCCAACTTTATAAAATATAATACCTCTTTTAATAACAAAAACGTACTCGAAGGAATCACTAAAATCGGGATTAAAACGAATAAGTTATTACGATTACAAGTTTACGCTAATTAAAACCCTAAAACGACAAACGAGCTGTTGTGAACAGTAATTTTACTATTCATCGCAGAATCTTAAAAACTTAAAAATGTAATATTTTGATCGCTCGTCTTACTACGAAGACGTGGACGTAAGAAACGCGAGCAACGGGCTTAAAACGACCAAGTTAGGTCATTTTTACGAAAAGTATATTTATAAACGTTTTCACTTTATAAATATATTTTTACCAAAACGATTAGTCGGTGATTATGCTATATAGAATATTGAGTGGTTATCAAAGTGCTATAATACTAGGGAGTTTCATAATGAGGCCTCTTCGGATGGCGTATCGACGAGTTGTTGGATTTACGATTTAAAGTGTTCTACCTCCTCGTACGTCATGTCATTACCTCTTTAATTATGATAGCCCGAATGATAGTACGATGTAATTACTATAAGATTATATTCAATGTTATTAAAGTACTCTTTACTTATACGACCTTAATTTAAATAGGTTGCATCTATCGTCTTGCGTGACGTTTTATCTGTGATTATTTGGACTATCTGTACTCAAGGTGAGTTCATAGCCCCACTTTTACAGTTTTACTGATTTATTAATATTTGGGGTGAGAACATGTTTTGTTTTATAAATTGGACGTAAGTGTTTAAAGTATATTGATTATGTGTTTGCCTAAGTAGCGATAACCCTCCTTAGCCCATTATCATAACGCAATTGCATATATGTAGTTATAATTTCATTATGTGAGCGCGATGATATAAATAGATCTATTAGAATTAACCTCCCCGTTTGGGTGATTAGCTAACACTAGGTACGAACTTGACCATGTCAGACTGGAGTTGCTGGGTTTACAACATCTGTACTGCAAATAACTCTAAAATAGACAAAATAAAAGGTTTAGCTTCGGTGTCATGAGCTTAGTGCAACAATATTCTGGTTTTGTGATAGTTGGCAATGTTGTAAACATCACGGGAATCTGTTGGTCCAGCATAAATGAAATACATAAACCTATGAATTCACCAACAATTTGTTGACGTTTTAAGCAATGTTTTCAGGAGGTCAATAGGCATGAGGTGCCAAGGATGCATTGGATTAAGTTTTGGATTGCACTATTAAAGACTTATGTGTATCATGTTTTGGGAAGCCTATGTTATCTTTTGTAATAATAAACAAGAACAAGTAAAGCTATAAGCTTTTGTAATATGTCTTTTATTTAAATCCAATGTATCAGTTTAAACGACTTTTTGTTCGCGTTCTTATATATATCTGTGCTGTTGATCATGAAAGTAACATCCCCAATCCTTATTCCTCTACGACCCATTTTGGGGGTGTTACAGATTGGTATCAAGAGCCAAGGTTATAGAGAACCAGGTCAAAATGTTTTTGCTGGACTTTAACTATTTTCAAACATTGCATACATACAAAAAGGGATTTTACGAGGTATTCATATACAAATTATTGCATTAGACGGTTAGGCTATTACATGCATAATTGATAATACGTGTTTTAAAATAAATACAGTATAGAAGGATGATAGCTTATATTACTATAGGTTATATAAAGCTATTTTTTTGATTCAAGATACTATCATGTCAAGATTCTGAGCACTCTACTTTACATACACATCAGTATCATGAGGACGAATTAGACATGGGGTCACCCAGGGAGTCGAGGGACCTATTTTTGAGTGTTTCGCCATCGTCGCCTACATACCATGGCCCTGAGGTGACCACCAATAACCAGATTATGTGCCTGGCCCATATGGAGCCAGAGCAGGTACCACCTCCACCTTTACGTACCATTGTTCCGGAGCTGTTTACCCTGAGTTTCTTAGCTAGGGGACGATGATGTATTCCCGTGCTGAGGATCAGCCTATGCCTTGCTTCTGACTCAACCCTCATCCAGTCACCAGGGTAATATACCGAAGTCCGACCCTGAGGAGGCCCTAGAGGAGGATGATGATGAGATCCAGCCGACTATCCTTGCTGACATCATAGTCGATGAATGATAATGATGCAGAGGAGGTAGGAGCACTTAGCTCCTGCCGACCCTGCAGCTGTTGCTTATTCAGCTGACCAGGACCCATACCTTGCTTATCGCGTCACGGCTAGGATGTCTATCTGACCTTAGGCGTCAGCACCGTTCCTCTCCGAGGAAGTTGTTGAGAGATTATTAGCCTTACCTACTCCACCACCATCACCTCTCTCTCCATACTCATCACCACTTCCTCAGATACCCTCTCCGCCATTACCTATACCACCACCACCACCTAATGGCCCTACATATGTTGAGGGATCTTTGGGATCCCGAGCTACTGGGATTAGACAAAGAGATGCACTACCATCTCATATTCATGAGACTGAGATGCCTGAGATGTGTTTACCGCTTCGTAAAAGGCCATGTCGTACTACTCCTAGTCCTGGATATGAGGTCAGGGAGAGTTTCGGCAGCTGGTTACTGCTAGGCAATTTTGACACTACCACAGCTAGGGTAGACCTTATGGATTTGCTGATATATTATGAGGCCGCTCCAGGACGCCGGATGACTAGAGAGATTTTGGCTATGGTATTAGGAACATGGGATGACCTTGGAGTAGGAGCCACCAGGAGATTGCACATAACTGGTTTTATCTGTTCTTCTTATTCAGAGTTTCTTAACAGGCTCTGATACCAATTGTGGTTCCTTTAAACTGAATGGATCTTTGCAACCAATAAAGGATGATAGTCAAGATGTATAAATACAACTGACTATGTAGAAACAATGATTATGAATACTATATGTTAATGCGGAATCTTAACACAAGTACTAAGAAAAACAATGAATCAATCTGAATAACAACTTTATTAAAGTGTTCTTGAGAATCACAGATTGCTAACTATGATTTTGTATGTTCTGTATGATCTTGTATGTGAACTCTCTGTCTAACTATGCCTAGGGTTCCTTTTTATATGATAAGGATAACCCTAAAAGGCTTACATATTTTTCTGACAAATATCTCAAAAATATCTTTTAAATATCTTTGAAATATCTTGTCATCGGTACTAACTAGCTTTCTACTAACGGTACTAACTAACCAGCAGTACTAACACTTTGTACTGTCGGTACTAAGTATAACTGTCGGTACTAACTATTTGTACTAACGGTACTAAGTTAAGAGAACATTATTCCTAACAATCCTCCCTTAAACATGAATGTTAAACTATTTTAACTTCATGTTTCTTCAATCCTTTAAGAACTTGATGCACAGAGGATGTATCCAAACATTCTTTATGATTTCTTAATCTTGTACACTCTATCCTTGTATATCAGCATCCTTGTCTTTTCAGCAATTCAGCAACATCTTTTCAGCTACTCAGCAACATCTTGAAACCTACAATCCAACTAAGTTGGCTTTGTAGTTTTTGGCAAACTACCAGCCATCAACGGATTTGATGTTCCTTTACCAGTAGCCGTTTGCTCTGGGATAGATAACTCTTCATCTAAGAATATGGTGAGTTACTTACCATACAGTTTTTGGTAAACTGTCAACCATCAACGGATTTGATTAGTCTTTACCAAATACCGTTTGAGTTTGGACTAGCCAATGCTTCATTGTAATAACATGGTGCATTGATAAACCATATAGTTTTTAGCAAACTATCAGCTATCAACAGATTTGATTAGTCTTTACCAAGAACTGTTTGATCTCGGACTAGCCAACTCTTCACCAAGAAGCAAGGTGAGTTGATTACCCTACAATTTTTGGTAAATTGTAAACCATCAACGGATTTGAGAAGTCTTTACCGTAGCAATTGTTTCATCATCACCCAATTATCGTAGAAGTCGGGTGTTGAGAAGCCTTGAGTAAGCAATTTCTTCCTTAGTTGCTCTTCAGTTACTTTCTTTTGCTCAGCGGTCTTTTAACTTCTCTTCAGTACCTTCTCCTTGTTCTTCAGTACCTTCAAAGATCTCTTCAGAAGCATCACCTTGATCATTACGTACTTTCCCATTTGTTCATCTGTTACTTAACTTTGAGATCGTCAGTACTAAGTTTTGGTCTGTCGGTACTAACTTCTTCAAAGTCGGTACTAAGTTTTTCTTTGTCGGTACTAACTCCATCTTCAGTACTAAGTCCAACTTCATCAGTCTCTTTGTCTTCATCCATCATTTCTTTTGTCCTCCCTTCACTTTGAGCATTTTCTTTTGCTTTACCATCTCCTTTTGCATTCTTCCTCCCTTGTTTGGATACAGACTCTATCTGCACTTCTTTTGCTTTGAGAGAACTTTTCTGTGTTGTCTTTGTTCCTTGTTATTGTCTTCTGATATGCCCTTTGAAGTGTTTGATGACTGGATTAGCTTTCTTTTTGAGCTTTATTGATCTTAGCTTTAAGAGTTTATATTTCTTGGTTGATCTGAAACCTGTTTACACAAAGAGATACAAAGATCATAGACATTTTGGAGAGTCATTGCATCCTCATTCCCTGAAAGGGATGTATCATTGAATGAATGATCTCCAAGATTCTCACCAGTAGGTTCTGAATTGAAATCAGGGGAATTTAGGACGTGGGGAAGGGTTTGGTGAAGGTCTGGGGAAGGACTGGTGAAAGGTCAGGTTGTTCTTAATGGTATCCTCACTAGATTGAGCAAAAAGTTGAGTCAGGCTGTGACTCGTTTGGGGCTTCTAGTGGGTTCAGAGAGGGTGATGGTTGTGCTTCAGATTAGTCTTTTGAGGTAGCACACCCTCATCCTGTGCTTGGTTGGACAATTTATTATCAAACATAGGGTGTAATTTTGCCTGAAAAATATTTGCCCTTTTTGACCTAAAAGAAAAAACTTTACTAGTTAAAACTATTTACAGAAGTGTTCTAAGTACTGTTATATTAACTAACAGTCTAGCTAAAAATATAGAAATAAACGAGGATACATACAAACTTCTTCTTAGCCTCTAGATGTCTAACGATACATCAAAAATCAATTTAGAAAAATGATACTTTGATTAGTTGGTTAAACAAAATTTACAGCAGTGCAACATTTGTAGGAATTTGCTCCAAGAGGTACTTTTGGGCTTAAACAATGATTAATTGTGAAATAAAAACCTCCATTGGTGTGTGAAAACAAGCTTTATTAAATGTTAACAGTTAAATCCCCTGCATATCCCATAGCTGAATAGCATCAAAGTAGCTGATTTGAAGTGTGTCTATCCCATCAGATCATCAAAAAGAAGGATCAGTACGGAATAGATGCTTCAGTGAATAAGACATAACTTGCCAGCTACTTTGCAGTATGTGCTTACACTGTTGATTGTTTTTGGACATAGCAGACGTCCAAAATCTGTTCAACAAATGTGGTTGGAACAAACAGGACTTACGTGATCGCATGAGAAATATAACTTCGTTGAAGAAATCATATCACTTCATGGAACTCAACATTCCTTCAGTCTTTTCCATGTTGGCGATCCTTGTTGTGCTTAGACAGGACTCAAGAGCAGCATATTGCTTCGAATGAGAGAGATCGTTGGTAAGAGAATTTAGGGCTTGTAACAATTAAGAATATCAGTTGAGAGATTGCGTGATTTAAGGGGACGGCTTGGAAATGGATTCTTATAGGTTTTGGTGACCTAAATTTTAAACGAAAACGTTACCAATTTGCACTTTGTACCTTGGCGGTATTATTCTCAATCGTCTCTTAAGGGTACAACTTTGCCTAGCTGGTACTAACTTTACAGGTCGTACTAATTTGTCTAAGACAAAGAATGAACAATGTAAGTGTCAGCATGATTCAGTACATTAGAACTCTATCTGTGACTCTCTAATCCTTTCTTAAAATCATGAATGGATTTATATATCCATACACATTAAAACAGAGGTTAGACTCCATCAACCTGAGCCATCTAAACCATGTCTCACTATTCAAGGTGAATCTTGTTCAATGTTCCCCTCACCATCAAACACATACTAACCATTTTTACCTGAAAGTACTCTTTAGATGGTCTACATAATCTCATGTCTTCAAAATGCTTCACAAAGGAATTCTTGAGCAATCTTCTTATTCTTGATCATGTACTGACCACTTGTTGGTACGGTTAGTATTTGTATGCTTGATGATGATTGAATCTTGATGGGTAGAAAGGTTGTATACAATGATTTAGAGGTTTCTTAGAACAAGTTTGATTTGCCATGGTGTGTTTTACCTCTTTCATCCACAAATGATCAAATCAAATTTCCTCCCTTTAACCAATGCAGCTTAAGGATTTATCATGCCAATTGAAACAACCAAGAACTGAAATCGGCTTACATCAAATGCCTTGGTTAGAAGATCAGCTACATTGTCATTGGTGTGGATCTTAAGCACTTGAATGAGTTTCTTCTCATAGGCATCTCTTATGAAGTGGTGCCTAATAGCAATATGCTTTGTCTTCGAATGATAGACTGGATTCTTTACAATGCAAATGGTGCTTTCATTATCAATGTAGATCTTTGTGTTCATGAAGTTGAACCCATAGTCTAACATTTGATTTTGAATCCATAACACTTGGCCACAGCAGCTTGCAGCTGCAACATATTCAGCTTCTGTAGTAGAAGTGGCCACAATGGTTTGCTTTTTGCATTGCCAAGTAATGAGTCTTCTTCCAAGAAATTGACAACCTCCTGTTGTGGATTTCCTGTCAAGATTTGCTCCAGCATAATCACTATCTGAGTAGGATTCCAAGTCAAATGAAGACTCTCTAGGATACCATAGGCCCAATTTGGGTTTACCCTTTAGGTACCTAAAAATTCTTTTGACAGCACTCAAATGAGAGGTCTTTGGAGTGACTTGAAACCTAGAACAAGCACAGACTGCAAACATAATGTCAGGCCTAGAAGCAGTCACATACATTAAGGAGCCAATCATTGATCTATATAGATGGACATCAACATCACTGGCTTCCTCATCTTTGACTAATGGCTTCTGAGTCTCAATTGGTGTACTGGCAGTCTTAACACTTGCAAAGTCAAACTTCTTCAGGATTTCAGCAACATACTTATCCTGGCTTATAAAAATGCCATTTGGATTCTGTTTGACTTGTAGACCAAGAAAGAAAGTGAGCTCTCCCATTGAACTCATCTGAAATCTACTCTTCATCAAAGCCTCAAACTCATCACACCAAGACTTCTTTGTAGACCCAAAGATGATATCATCAACATAGACTTGAACTAATATGATATCATGTTTGTCCTTCCTTAAGAAGAGAGTTTTGTCAATTGTCCCTCTTCTGTATCCATTCTTCAACAAGAAAGTGGATAAAGTAGCATACCATGCTCTTGGAGCTTGATGTAGTCCATACAAAGCTTTAACCACTTTGTAGACTTTCTGAGGAGACTTAGGATCTTGGAAACCTGGTGGTTGAGACACATACACCTCTTCATCAATCTTGCCATAGAGAAAGGCACTTTTCACATCCCTTTTGAAAGACAATAAACCCCATATATGAGGCAAAAGCTAAAAAGATCCTTATGGCTTCAAGTCTAGCCACTGGAGCAAAAACTTCATCATAATCTATTCCTTCCTCTTGCCTGTGTCCCTGAGCAACTAATCTAGCTTTGTTCCTTACAACCACTCCTCTTTCATCCTTCTTATTTCTATAGACCCACTTTGTACCGATAGCCTTCTTTCCATAAGGCAAATCTACTAGGATCCAAACCTTTTGAATCTCAAACTGCAACAATTCTTCTTGCATAGCATCAACCCAGCTTTCATCTTCAAGAGCTTCTGAAATCTTCTTGTTCATGTTGAGAATAAGAAACCATGCAAACAAATACAGATGAAAGTCCTTATGATTGGTTCTCCTTTGCTTTTGAACATAACTAACAAAAGCATGAGTTTCAGAACTTTTATTTAGTTTGCTTCTTGTTTGTACTGCTGATGTTGGATCTCCTAGTATGAGTTCTGAAGGATGAGAGGGATTAATTCTTGATGTGGGAATAGGACTAACATTCACAACTGTTTCCAAATTTGTGAAGTCAGCCACTGCACCCTCATCATCATAAGATGAATGTGTAAAGATGCCATCAGTAGCATCTTGATGAATATCCTCAAGTGGAGGAAATTCAGAGTCATCTTCTTGAGAATTGGTTGTATCAGTACTAACAAGGTTAGTACCGCCAGTATTAACAAGGTTAGTACCGCTAGCTTTAGTTGTTGTGCTAACAGTACTAAAATTGTTAGTACTGCTTGACTTAGCAGCTCCTCCTTGAGTAACCAAGATCTCAGTTTCTTGATCAAGATTCTTTCTGAGAGCTTCAGCTTCCTCATTAGCTTCCTTTTCTTGGATTTGAAGTCTTGCAAGATCATCCAAAAAGATTTGTTCTTCCTCTCTTACCATCTGATTTGGAAGAAGATTTGTTTGTTGAAGAATAGGAATGCCATATTGGTAGTTCAAAGCAGTCCCTTGATCAGTTTTCATCTTCTAATTGATGAATTCCCTGAATCAATATTGTCTTTGTACTGAATCTTGTTAATTCTTGTTGACCTGCATGAAGTTATCTTGATTCTCTCACTATCATTATGATAGTTCATAGAAATCAGTCAAATAATCAAGGTCAAAAGCCATTTGGTCCAATCCCTGCAACTTGGTATACATACGATCTCTAAAAAGTTTATGTGCAGGTTTCTTCAACACTTTGGTTACAAGATTGTATACTCTAAAAGCCTTGCTTTGTAGAGAATACCCAACCAAAAATCCCTCATCAGATTTTCCAGCAAATTTGCCCAAGTGGTCTATGGTATTCAAGATGGTCACATGGCACCCAAAAGGTCTTATATAACTTATAATTGGTGTCTTACCAGTTAAAAGTTCATAAGGTGTCTTATTATGAGGTTTGGTCACTAATACCCTGTTTAGAACATAGCAAGCAGTACTAACTGCTTCAGCCCAAAAAGTGTTAGGTAAAAATGAATCTGCAAGCATGGTTCTTGCTGCCTCAATGAGGGTCCTGTTCTTTCTCTCAGCAACTCCATTTTGTTGTGAGTACCCTGGCATTGCCTATATTCCCATCTTGATCCCTTTTAACCACAGAATTCCAATAATAACCCCTGGTTATTTGATTCTGTTTCCATTATCACATCTAATGTTTTAACTCTGATTCAATTGGTTCTCTATTTGTCTTATAAAGTCCTTAAGGATTGCACTAGTTTCATCCTTAGTTCTTAAGAAAAATGTCCAACTAAATCTGCTAAAATCATCAGTGATAACCAAACAAGTCCATATGAAGAAGTTGTAGGGTGTGGCTAATAGAGCTAACTAACTTGGCCTTACAAGAAGCTTTGTGTTGCTTTCCTTTCTGACAAGCAACACAAGTGTGGTCATTTTGAAAAAGCTTTGTAGGTAAACCTCTTACAAGGTTTCCCTTCACAAGTCTATTTAGGTTTTTGAAATTTACATGACCCAACCTCCTATGCCATAAGTTAGATTCATCAGTTGTAGCCTTTGCAATCAAACAAGCCAATCCTCCTAAAGGAACAATGTTCTCTAAATTGAAACTGTACATATTGTTTTGTCTGGGAACTTTAAGTAATATTTGATTTTCATCAGGTAACTTAAAGTCAGGAGACAAAATAAGACATTCAGTGTCAGTAAACAGAACCTTGTTCTTTTTGTCACACATTTGTGACACAGAAAAGAGATTGAAATGCTGAAGTTCTTTTACAAAGCTTACATCCTCAAAATCTAACTTACCAGTTTGTATTTTACCTTTCCCAGTAATATATCCTCTACTACCTCCAAAGGCAACAGGGCCACCATTAATGTCTTGATAGTCAGCAAGGTAGGCCTTGTTTCCTGTCATGTGCCTGGAACATCCACTATCAATTATTCCTTTATTCTTTAAAGTTCTGTGTGGATTATCCTGCACATTCAAAAGAAAGAGATTAGTCTCTCTTAGGGACCCAAGCCTGTTTGGGCTTGAGTCTGCCTAGTGGATCTTTGAAAGATGAATAATTTCTAAGGCTAGATCCACTATTGTATTTGGAGAGGATATTTTTGTTGTATCCAGGTTTTCTCCATTTACAACTTGCTGAGGACTTGACAGCAATGACCCATTTTTCTTCAACAGTACTAACTTCTTTTACCTTAGTAGTATAAACCTTTTGGTTTGAAAAATTTGTTTTCAGTACTGTTGTTCTCTTGAAAGGTCTTGATGATGGTGAATTAGTTTTGTTAGAAACATTTGCTGGTCTAACACCATTCATCATGGGCTTAACAGTATTAATTTTCAGAGCAGTGCTAGTTTGTACTGTCTGTCTGTTAATACTTTGTCTAGCAGTACTAACTTTGTTAGTACTGCTAGCCTTGGCAGTATTAACTGGATTAGTTCCAGTTCTTGTTTGTACTGCCAAAGGTACAAACTGATTTTGTTTATTTATTCTTTGAGCATTGTCCCATGTTTGTTTCCTCAAAATCTTGTTTGTCTTTTCCCTTGTACCATTACCCTTAGACAGATTTTGTTTATGTAGCTCATTTTGTTTAGCCAATTTGACATGATAGTCACAATCTCTTATTAAATGACTAAAACTACCACAGACAAAACATGCTCTTTCATTAATCTCATGGTCCAATTGTTTGTTGTTAACCTTAGGTTTTTGTCTATGTGTTGAACTATTCTTAACATTTTCACTAGAAGTTTTTACATGCTTGGTAGCAAAACTAGGTGTGTCAAGATCTTCTATTTTCACATACACATGCTCATCATCACTATCTGATTCATATTCTTCAATAATAGGAGCATCAGACCATACCTTAGGTTGCACTTCTATTTTTGATTTATTGACAACTGATTCACACACTAATTCAGAAATTTCTGTACTAATGTTTGAGGCACATGTATCAAGTTCAGTTGTTTGGGATTCAGTTTCACTTGGTTGAGTCTTTTCTGGACCATATGTATATTGTGAGTCATCTATTTCAATGTCAGGTCCAGAGGGCATATAATTTCCTGTCATGGGTGGGGGTACCGCTTGCATTTCACAGGATTTATAAAGCTGTTTATACAAAGGTAGATTTTCAAAATCACTGTCTTTTGTATTAAAGACACTTTGTGAAGTTTCATTTTCATAACTCAAATTCCCACAATATCTGAAATCACCATACCCAAGCCCAAATTTATCAGAGGCAGACATTTGATCATTTATGATTCTATCAAGAGTTTTTGTAGAATGATTCCATTTATCTACTATAACCTCTAAGTCATCTTTTTCTTTTTGAGCTTTAGCCAACAAAGTCTTATGGTATGTTAGAACATCTGTTTTATCATCTAAATCTATTTTCATAAATTTGATTTTTTGTTCATACCAAAGTTGACCTTGTTGATGGGCAACTAGTTGTGCTTCAACCTTTTTAAGACCTTGAGTATAAGCCTTTATCTCTACACTAGCATCACTAAGTTCCTCTCTCTGAGCATCATACAGTCTTTTAAGATTTGCATAAGATTCTTTACACTCATTTGAACATGAATATACCTGTATGTCAGATCCTGAGTTGTTGTTAGCCATTAAAGCATAATCTTCATCATCTTTTGAATGAGTTGTCCAGTCAATGCTTTCTCCATCAACTGTCACTAATGCTTTAGACTCTTCTTTCTTTCCAGTTCTGTTCCCATCTCTATTTCCAGTATTCCATCCATCCCTCCTCCTGTTTTCTTCCTTTGATCTACACTCTCTTGCAAAATGCCCTGTTTTGTGGCAGTTGTAGCATTCCACTTTGGTTTTATCAAAACCAACAGGTTCTTTTGCATCAAACTGTAGCTTTCTACCAGTCTTCTTGTAGAACTTCTTGATTCTCATGGAGATCATTGCCACTTGCCATTTTAAGTCCATTTCTTCAAGGTCATATTCATCCACTTGATCTAAGTCCTCATGATCCAGTTGAGGACAACTAGATTGACTTGCAAGCAAGGAATATGATGATGTTGATGTTGATGTTTGTTCATGCTTTGAGTTATGACCAGAAGTATTGGAAACACCATGAGCGGTACTAACATCATTAGTACTGCTGGTGTTTTCAGAAACAAATGCTACATTTTGCAAGTTGGAAGATGATGCAGTAGAGCCTTTTACATCATTTTCAAAGACTCTCAGATTGTTGTACAAGTCATCAAAGCTGAGACTGTCCATTCCTGGTTTGTTCCTCATAATTAAGGAAACTTGTAACCAAGCAGAAGGTAGAGATCTTAGAAATTTTTGATTTGCATCTTCAGTAGATACACCTGCTCCATGAATCTCTAGCTGACTGAGAAGACTTTGGAATCTCTCATAGCCTTTGTGAATCCCATCTGTGTTGGATACAGTGAATCCTTCAAACTGTTGCTTCAAGATGTACTTCTGCATCTTTTTGGATTCATCATTTCCACCAAATCTGGATTTGATGGCATTCCACATTTCTTTTGCATCAGTCATCTTATGGAATTTAGCTAGATGATCTTCTGGTATGGCCATTAGCAAGGTGGTCCTAGCTTTTCTTTCTCTTTCTCTGACCACTACTTCTTCTGCTGTTTTAGGAGGCAAAATTTTAAGTTGTCCTGTTGTATCAGTTGTGACTGACACAGGACCATTCCCATTTTGGATAACCTCCCAAATTGGATAGTCTGTATGAGCCAAATAGTGTTCCATCTTCATAGCCCATATATCATATTCTCCCTTTTTGAGAATAGGAAGCTTGATGGTTGAGACTGTATGAGGAGTTTGTTGTGTTAGTGTTTGTTGTGTTGCTGGTGGAGGTGGTGGTGGTGGATTCTCATCTTGTGTTCCAGACATGTTTAGATCTGTTGGTTGGAGATGAATAACTAGTTTTATCTGTTCTTCTTATTTAGAGTTTCTCAAAGCTCTGATACCACTTGATGGTCCAAAATAAAACTGAATGGATCTTTGCAGCCTATAAAGGATGATAGCCAAGATGTATAAATACAAACGACTATGTAGAAACAATGACTTGAATACAATGTGTTAATGCGGAATCTTAACACAGGTACTAAGAAGAACAATGAACAACTGAATAACAACTTTATTAAAGTGTTCTTGAGGTTTACAGATTGCTAACTATGATATATGATTTGCTAAACTTCTTTGTTCATATATTTTCAACACACACGTGTCTAACTATGCCAAAGGTGATCCTTTTATATACTAAGGATAACCCTAAAAGGCTTACAAATCTTTTTCTAAAATATCTTATAAATATCTTTTAAATATCTTCTCAACGGTACTAACTAACTTTCTACTAACGGTACTAACTATCTAACAGTACTAACTACTTTGTACTGTCGGTACTAAGTATAACTGTCGGTACTAACTATTTGTACTGTCGGTACTAAGTTAAGAAAACATTAATCCTAACAAGTAGTGTTAGCATTATAACTTGTATTTTACAATGATCTTCTTTTTAAGCTTGGCTTGGAGAGGTGAAAGTCGGGGACAATGAATTTATCCATTTGGACACTTTTTGTGTTTTCGTTATGTGATCCTAAAAGTTATCAATGAATAATGAAAGCAATACATTATGTCACACATGAATAAGTTGTAAGTTGTAAATCATGAAAATCATAAAAATGGAAAAATCTTTGAAAATGGGAAAGCAGGGTGTTTTAAAACTTGTGATTTCTTAATTCTCCCCACAAAAGACTTTGCTACTTTTCAAAGGATTAGTTTGGAGAGGTTTTGAGGTATTTGGTTTTAGAGCATATAATATTGCATGAGAACACGACAATCACTTAGTTTGGGGAATTTTGATATGTGAGAAATCACATATCCATTTTATACTAGAAATGACCCTAAAAAGAAGAAATTGTGCAATTTATGCTTGTATATTGCTTATTTTGTCATTTGTGATGTGTAGGTACGAATATTGCAAATATCACAAGAAAAGAGCCAAAACCGGACAAAAACGAACACGAGACGGATTGAGTGCACAAGAGCCGGGGGTTTCTAGCAAAAAGTCAACAAAAGTCAACATCAGTAAAATAATGGTCAACCCACAAAAGGACAAAAAACCCTTAAAATACCAAATGAGCCCTTAATGTTAAAATCATAACACCATTAGTCCTTTAGCACTTAGGGATTAACGGTCGTTACGTGTTAAAGATATAAACCCATTTACCCTTAACCTTATACCGTTTAACCCTTTAAACTTTTTAACCCTAGCCCAAAATAATAACCGAGCCCAAATTACCCCCAAGCCCAAGTCAAACACCCAAATGTATCAGTCAAACCAAACAGATAAAAAGGGTGCGTAATTGGTTTTACTGTTCATCGTCCCTTACCTCTGAGTAAAAATCAAAAGGATTAAACCCACTCTCATACTCTCACTTGACGTGGCCAGAAGATGCTTAGTACCAAGTGACACATCAGCAATAAAAAACGTCACTTCAAGCAAATGATTGGTCAAAATATCTCTCACTAACAAAAGGGAATGACACGTGGTTATCAAAGAAGCACACTTAAATGGAAAATTTACACTAAAAGCAATGAAAAAGAAGCACAAAGGCTCCCAATGATTGGATTGCCAGCATGGCAATCCGTGTGCTCTCATTTAATCCAACGGTCAAAAATGGGCATCCAATGATTAGAGAGATTAAAGGGCTGAGATCAAATCCAAGGGGAGCGTCTTTGAGGACCTAGAAGCATCCATCTCTGCCTATAAATAGAGAGCTCTCCTCTCTCAATCACATCTTTTTTTTGCTTAAGTAGTTTTTAGTAGCTTTAGAATAATTTTTAGCTTATGCTTATTGTAATGCTTTTAATTTCTGTTTTTCATTAAATGTAATTTCCTTTTCCATATTGTACTCACTTTTTCATTATTAATAAATGTCTAAGTTTCTTATTGTGCATTTGAATTTTCATAAGTTTTACTTTCATACAAAATGGCTAAATAAGCTATATTGTTTCATAAGCTCTTATTGTTCTTAAGCTACATAAAATCTCTCACATGTATTTAGGCGTGTAATTAATAGATTAGTTTTAATATCATCTTTCAATATAAGTATAAGTCCATATTGCATACATATTAGGCGTGTAAACGAGCAATCAAGTAAAAAATATGCACATAAGTAGACAAATACTAAAGATGACATTAATTAAATAAGTAAACATGTATGATCCGAGTTCTCAAGCAAGTCTTTCCTAATTGGAGAACCATAAGACACTCACTAGGTTTTCATCAATGTGCCTAGATCGCCCTATTCATCACAAAAGTGATTCAGTAGGTCTTATGGCCGTAAAAGGAAACAAAATCAGACTAAATATATAAAAGATCTAGTTTCCAAAAATAAAAGATTTTAATTACTATAATTAAAAATCAAGATCTTTTAGATATAAAGTGTGATCTACTATAAAAAGGAAACAAATCTACTTAATTAACAATTTAATTTTTATTCCTTTTTAACCTATATTAACAATTAATAGTTTTCAAAATCTAGATCTATAAATTTTATTTAATTATGGCAAGGATTTTCATAATCTTTTCCATATTTGAAAGAAAACAATAAATAAAATATTAAACGCAGTAGATCAAACATGTGAATTAAATCTAGGCGTGTACAATTCAAGACATGATATAATTAAAAATCGTGTGACCCTAATGCCAAAACGAGTTGACTCGTGATGCCACTGTTGGGATTTTAACAAACTAGGTAACCAAGTTAGCTACGAGTACTGATTCGATCCAAATAGTCTATATATAATAAAATATATATCCTAAATATCTCAAATTAATTATAGTATAGAGTGTATCCCGTTTGATAAGAAAATTGCTTGAGGACAAACAATATTTTATCTCCTGGATGTCGTATCCCGACAAGAGGTGAATTTGAAATTCACCAAAGTGTTTTGTTTGATGCTTGAATAACGAATATTTTTGTTTTTGATTTCTAATTCTAAAAATGCAAGGAAAGGCAAATAAAAGGCACGCTAAACTAGAATTAAATGCACAAATAAATTTAAACGACAATTAAACACGTAACGGGAATTAAACGACTAACGGACAAGCAAAAATAAAGCAAAATAAACTCTAAAAACTTTAAATGCGAATTTATAAAACCTAAATGAGTTAAAATAATTTTTAAAAAGAAATTATATTTTTTTTTACTTTTATTTTATTTTTTTATGAATTAAAAACAGTTTTAATCTAAATTAATTATTAAAAATAGCAAACTAATTATTAAAAATATGGAAAAATAAGGAAAAATACTTTAACCTATTTAGAATCTATGAAAAATGAAAACTTGAAAATTTGCTAAACGAATAAGCAGTAAATAAGCAAATAAGCTTGAATAAGCTAAACTGATTTAATGCATATATGTATTAAATAGTGTGAGAGACTTATGAAAAAGTCCCAAGGGCGCAGCGGTAAGGGTGTTGGTGTGTTGAGGGAGAGGTCACAGGTTCGAACCCCGTGACCTTTCTTTTTTATAAAACATTTTTTTATTTTTCTTTTTGAATAAGTTAAACTTTAAGCTAAAATAAGAAACTTTAATTAAGAGCTCTTTGACAAGTATGAAAAATAAGCTAGAAAAACTACTTATAAGCTGACAGTTAAGCTTAACAAGTTTAGTGGCTTTTAAGCTAAAACTGTTTTGGCTTTTTGGGGTTAATAAGCTAAAGGAAAAAAGCAAATAAGCAAAAACATACTTAAATCTAATACCTAATAAGCACTAAGTACTAAAAATGAGCTAACAGAATAAGCTAAAATTCATCAAAAGGCAAAAAGACAACAAGCTTAAGACAGACTTAAAAGGATTCATTCACTACTTTCAAACTAAGTATAAGGCCTTAATGAGCACTACTAATAAGCTAACAAGAGAAAACAGATGAAAACACATATTCAAAGAGCACAAATTAACTAGAATTAAGCAAAGCTCCTAATGAAATAAGCTAGAAAAAGCTATTTGAAAGTGGCAGTTTAAGCTTAAGACACCCTAAGTGATTAAGACACTGTTTGGATTTTTTGATTTTAAGTCACATTAAGCAAAAGAAAAGTACAAATAAGCTAAAACAGATCTTCACCTAAACCTAGTAAGCACTTATGACTAGAAATCAACAAACAATTTGAGCTCAAAAGCTTTCAGAAGCTAAAAGGAAAGTGGGCTTAAACAGACAGTAATAACTGAATAATGGCCAACTTTAAGCTTCCAGTAAGACCAAATAAGCACTTGTAATAAGGTAGAGACTGAAAACAGATTAAATTTAACATCCAAAGAAAACATAAAAACAATAATTAAGTAAATTGGTTTGGAAATAAGCCAGAAAAAGGACTTGAAAAAGTGACAGATTACACTAAACTATGTTTTTAGATTTTTTTGAAAAGACAAATGAACTTTTGCACCCTTATCTTTAAGCTAGTAAAAGTTGATGTAAAAACTCAAAAAGCTAAAACAGATAAAGCTTGATATCTAATGAGCTTATGTTATCAATTTCAGACCATTAAACAAGCTAAATCTAACTTAAAAATTTATATTGAAAAGTGGCTTTTAAGACTTTGGTAAATGGACTTAAAAACTGACAGAATTTGACTTAACCCAACAAGACAATTGCACACTATTACCAACTATATTTTACTGCATTTTGAGCCTAAAAACAAGTAAGAAAACAACACCTACAAGTACTTAATCAAATTCTAAACAAATAAGCTTGTTTATCAAACTAGAAAACCACATATTCAAACCATAGATTCTTTGAACCTTAAACTTTATTTATAAACTTAGAAACTTATGAAAGCTGACTTTTAGGCTTTATTTGAGCTTGCTAAACCTGTCCTAATGACCAAAAGCAACACAAGCAGTTTTAACCAAGTTAAAACTGCTTGTGCCAAACACCCCTTTAAGATTTTAAAATCAATTTTTTTAAACTTAAACATATTCTAAAAAGGCCTAATTTATCAAAACAGATGATTAAATATTCTTAACAATGAAAAATAAGCAAAAACTTTGAACCAATAAGCACTTCTTAATAAGCTAAACTAATAGACATTATTTTTGGCTTTTTCAACAATTTATATGAAAAACATGAACAAAAGAGATCTAAGCTATAACAAAGCACAAATAAACAATAAGCAACATTAATAAGCATATTAAAGCAAATAGAAACAGAAAATAAGCAATTATAAGCATAAATAAGCAAAAACAGAAAATAAGCAATAAAATGAAAATGAAGAGTACCTTTGTCCCAGCTGAACAGGGACTTAAATGCTCTTAAGAGCTTATTCTACAAGCTCCAGCTTGTTTAAAAACAAGCTGGTATTGTCCATAAGCCCATCCATGTTTGGCTTATCATCCAAATATTAAGCAGAGGTATTTTTTTGAGTGATTGAAATGATTAACTCATCCAGTTAAGCTTTTGAAGGCTTAACTGAATAAAAGCTAGCTTAAGAAGTAATTAAGAGCTTATAGAGCTTATTAGGTGATTGCTAAACACATCTTGAACACATTTTCATAAACATAAAAGTAGGATTTAACAATGGATTTAAGATAAAACTGCTATTTTATTAATAATTGAAATGATTACAAGCTGATAAGGAAATTACAAACCTGAAAAAGACAATAAGCTAAATTACACTAATAAGCTACTAAATTACTAAAAGATTGACTAAAACTACACCCCTCATTTGTATGATCCAACCCTTCTATTTATAGGGGAGAGGAGAACCTTCTAGCCTTCCAGGAGCGTCCAAGGCTTCTAATCTTGGCTATTGATCAATAACTGCCTCATAATCTATCAATTTAGCACCGTTAGATTGCTTACACGCATGATTGACTAATGGAGTGATGTGGGATTGCTAGCGTGGACATGGAGGATGTCAGAAGTGTCAGGGATAAGGCTTCTAGAAGCTCATAGACGTGTGTGTGGGTTAAGAAGTGGATTTACCCTGCGTAATTTGGTGCAGGGTGAAAAGGGAGGGAAAAGGTGAAGACGGTAAATAGTAACTTTGACCCGAGTTAACCCCGTGTTATAATGTGGACCTTGACCAGGAGTTGGATTTGGGTTTGACTTATTATTTGGGCCAAGAAATGGATAAGTGGCTTAATGGTAAAAGGTTTAAGGTTTTATAAGTATAAAACTTAATGGGCTGACTTGGTCCATTAATATGGGTTTAGGTTGGCCCATTATCTATACTTCGTCTTCGGATTCGAATTTTCACGCTCATTCTAATCTCGTGCCCGGTTTTGTTCTTATGGCTTCGTTTTTCGTCCTTGTGCGGATATCTGTTACCTGCACAACACAATAACCAAAAAACACATATACACTATATTTTTCATCTGTTTTAGGTCATTTAGAGTCGTTTTATTAGGGAAAAATGATATGTGATTAAACACATATCAAAAATCCCCCATACTAAGCTATTGCCGTGTCCTCACGCAATGTCATAAATACACACTTTGAAAACCAAAAATTTCAACTCCCTTTGACTAATTACCTCGAAAAGTAGCTAAGTGTTCATCTAAGGGGATTAAGAAATCATTAGTTTTGAAAAGCTCCTCGTTTTACCATTTTTACAAATATACAAACACTTATTCTTATTATTTATTTTTTTAATAATTTTAAGGATCACGAAACAAGAACACTAAAAAGATAAATTCATCGTCCTTGACAGGGCCATCCCATAGATTTTGGGTGCCCTGTTCGGTTACAAAAATTTTGGCCCTTTAATTCCTTAAACACGAATACTTTAAAAGAAAAAAACCTACGAATGATTTGCTTATAATTTGTAAATAACTTATACATAAAAAAATCCATAAAACAATTGGTAGAATGAGGTACCTTGATTCTCTTGTATATGCAGTCAGCCAAACACAAAGACGGTTTGTCAAAATTACGACACATAAAAAAAATATAAGGTCCACATTAAGGTTCTAATTTTGCATGATTTAGGGGTTATCCTTTTTATTTCATCTGAAACAACTCAACTACGAGTCCAGAGACAGAGACTTTATTTAGATAACCTCGGAGTCAAAATTTGGCTTTATTATTGTTATTATTGCAACATTATTAAACCTCGGTCCTTTAAACAACTGCCACATCGGTATGCGAGCCGACCATGGTCCAGGAGTCTTATTTCGACCTCGGTGATCCTTGACCTTTTTAAATGCTGCAACATCGGTTATGAGCCGGCAAGATGCAACAAACTTTTATCAGTCTCGGATTATTACTATGTGCCTTATTTAGAAGACTGCCACATCGGTTGTGAGCCGGCAAGAGGCAGTTGACTTTTATCAGCCCACAATTTTTATTATTATTATTTCCTTCACCCTTTAAACGACTACCACGTCGGTTGTGAGCCGGCAAGAGGTAGTGGTCTTATTCCGACTTCGGTTTATTTACATAATTTATATAGCCAAATTTCAAGTCCTGTGGTTTTTTAACTACCTAGACAACGATAGCGAGCCGTCAGGAATTGGTAGCCTATTTCCCCACAACACCGACAAAACCTCAATGTGTACCTTAATTTCACTAGAAGGAATCTCTAAGAAGTGATTTAAACTAAGAATCACAAAAACCAAAGTAACTTTATTTATTCAATAATTATATAACGTTTATTAAGTTGATGGGAGCAAAAAGCCATAATTAACCTCTATGAGCTTTAAAGTGATCCAACTACTCTATGTTTAGCATCTAACTTATATAAAACTCTATCATTTCTTGTTCTTCGCAAATTTAAAATCTTTACTAAAATGATCCGTGAATGCTTAGTCTAATAAAACAAGCTTTGCAAATTTAAAGTCTATCATGGAAACTTGCAAACTCTTGGCTTTTTCAAGCTAGAATTCACGTTTTAAAGCTTTTTGTATAAAAGACTAGCAAAAGCTTAAATTTATATAAGTTAAGGGGCAAGTTAGAGCGCAACATGCTCGATCAAGTCAAAATTTATTCTTTAAAAAGACAAAACTACGTGTCAAAACACTTATTCTATTTTTGAATTTTTTTTTAATTTTGACATATTTTTGGTGGAAAAACGAGGTTACGTGAAGACAAGGAAAATACAACTAAGATCAAATCGAAAGATCCCCCCATACTAGAACTACAAATTGTCCTTAATGTGAGACTGTCACCCCATACTAATTTCAAGGCATAATCCAAATATTAAGGGGTCTCAATGCAAATCTAAAGCCGTTTATTAATTATGCTAATAGATAAATGTGAATCAATAAGATTTAGGATATTAGATTCCCATAAATAAGCATGCGAAGGATAGAAGATCGAGCGAACGATGGACAAAACCACGAGCATGAGAGTCTTCAAAATCCGGGCAATCCTGGACATAAAACACAAAACACGAAACACAAGAAAGGAAAAGGAGAGCCTCCTCACATCACACTTATTAATAAATATTATACTACTACTAAGGATAAGCATGGGTTGCCACCCATGAAGCGCTTGTTTTTGTTAACCGAGTCACGAGCCTGACTCGACCCCGAATTTAGTGGTCCATGGGGAAAGTTTGGAGATCCGGGACTACCATCGGTGGTATGTCTCCTCCAAAATAGTGTTTAAGTCTATGACCGTTCATCTTGAAATTTGGTCCGTCGGTTTGAGATAACTCGATGGTTCCATAAGGAAAAACTTGAGCAATGTTAAACGGTCCGGTCCAACGGGTTTTGAGCTTTCCCGAGAAAATCTTTAATCGAGAATTGAAGAGAAGAACTCGATCACCAACGTTTAAAACGCGATTCTTAATCTTGGAGTCATGAATCTTCTTTGTTTTCTCTTTGTAGATTAAAGAATTCTCGTAGTCTTGATCACGGAGTTCATTTAATTCATTCATTTGAACTTTTCGGTGATCACCTGCGGCCTTAAGGTCAAAATTGCAATGTTTCAAGGCCTAATAGGCCTTGTGTTCAAGTTCAATAGGAAGATGACAAACCTTTCCGTACACTAGCTTATAAAGAGTGCACCCGATGGGTTTTTTGAAAGCAGTACCGAAGGCCCATAAAGCATCATCTAACTTGTGAGGTTTCTCGATTCACAATCTCGGGAGGTCGGGGATGATGGAAATATATAAAAGCCATTTTAGAGAGAGAAAGTAGTTATTATTGAATGATTAGTGAAAATTATAATTATGAGGTTCATCCCTCTAAGGAAGATTAGAGGGGGTATTTATAGCCTAAACACAAGCCATCTTTGGGCTAATTACACTTCTAGTCCTCGTGTTTTAGACTATAAGGAAACTAATGTAATTTCCATATAGACATCCTTTTTTAATACCTTACAATCTTTCACACATGTTTGGTTGGAATATTGGAATTATTACCAATGTATCCTACAAGTACCTAAATCTTAGTGTCAGCTTGAATCTTTCCATTACTTACAGATGATACAATGTAATTTGTATAAACTGAGTTAGCTTCCCCCCAGTTCATACTGCATGTCTTCACACAGCTTTCTTCATCTACTTCTTTTTGTCGAAGTTTCTGAATCAGCTCCCCCCCAAACCAACATCCGTATTGTAAGCGAATTCAGAAACTGTGATGTAGCTTCATAGAAGAAGAAGAAGAAGCAGAAATAGAGTAAAAGTAGATAAGAATCCAGTGGATCAGAGAAGTAGGAGAAGAAAGAAGAAGCCAACCACCTCAAATAAACTGCTCTTCTTTCTTATGAACATCTGTTACAGGGGAACATGCAAGGATCATCAACATCACTTTCTCATGTACTGCACATACTTCACACACTTAAAGACCATCCAGAGTTGAAGCCATACAATCTTTCTCCATAAGATAGAAGCAGACTTGAAGATAAGAAAGAAGGAAATGAAGGTAAGATAAATACACATTTCTTCCCTCTGATTGATGCTATCTATCGAATACTTCCTTTTCTTCCCCCTGATTGCATTCGATGATCATCGAAAAAATCATAATCTGAGTATGCCTAAATATTCGATAGAACAATCATGTGTGAAGTAGAATAAAGTCAGTTTAGCATGAGGATCAACTGCCGATAAAGAACCTCTATTTGTCTCTTCTCTGACTAATTCAATTCCAACCTCGTATTCTGTCGGCTCTCTGTAATGACCACTAATGGAGAAAACTCAATATGACAAACTCGATACTGAAGTAACATCCCCCAAAGTTGTGACTTAAGCTTGTACTATCCGGAAGAATCTCTTGAAATATCCTCAACTACGTGAGTCACTGAGCACTACAACATAACTCCTTAAAGTGATAGCTACTTTGTGGATAAAAGAGAGAAAGAATCACAAAAGTAACCAGATATTTAAGTCTTTATGAAAATCCTTATATGCTCGAACAAGTCATCTTCGTTGCAGAGGTAGAAAGGCTAAAAGATGAAATAAGTACACTTCCCCATGACATATTACTTCAATCCTGAATAAGTAATAAAGAATCAACCCCGTAGCCATTTCTTATGATTAAATCCCGAGAATAGTCTTTTTAACATTTTTCGTGAATCTTTGATAAGGATCATTTTAAGCAATAAGTGATGTTTTGTGTGTCATTTAAAAAAATGATTACTTTCAAAACAACATTCGGTCCAATAGCATTATAAGTCCAAAATTCGGATCCAGCCCAACACGCAACACACTATTTTCTGAATGGAGTCCAATATTAAACACCATCCTATTTCTGGTAAAATTGACTGGCCCAATCCATTATTATTTTCGATATGAAGAGTTTTCAGCACAAATCTAATACCTGATTTATACACACTTCTTAACCCTAAGTTGTGATAACTCTAATACACACTCCTTATAATAATCGCAGTCAGCACTTTCACCCTTATCTCTCTAAAACCTGCACGCCCCCAAACCTCAACTCCAAAACACAATCCTACTTCTGCTAATCTCAGAACCATAACCCCATCATTTATTAACATCATTCTCATCTACTCATATCACCATCTCAACCACGATTACAACCACAAGACCTTTTACATTTTAACCATGAAGCAAACGTAACTAGCCTTGTAGGAATCAACTCATTATCTTCATTTTCAACTACAGTCATTCCACCCTTCTTGGGCATACAATAAACGGGGCTCACCCAAGGACTATCGAATATAGGGTAAATCAATCCGACATCAAGGAGTTTGAAAACTTCCTTTTTGATAACCTCATGAATTTTTGGGTTCACCTTTCTTTGATGTTGGACCGCTGGTTTAAAGTCATCATCCATTAATATTTTGTGAGTATAAAATTGTGGATCGATTCCCTTAATGTCAAAGATTTTCCAAGCGATGGCACGCTTGTGTGACTTTAAAACCTTTAGAAGGCGGGCCTTTTCATCATCTTTTAAGTCTTTAGCAATTATAACGGGTAATTTATTAGTATCTTCCAAAAATGCGTATTCAAGATGAGACAGTAAATCCTTGAGCTTAAGCTCCGGAGGATCATCAATAGAAGCTTTTATTATTTTAAGTTCCTCAAAATTAAGTTCTTTCGGAGGGAGAGGAGATGAAGGATCATCATTTAATAACTTTTCAAGTAGACGAATGTCGCCTTCCGGATCAAAGTCGTCATCATCAATTCCCGGTGGAATTGAATCATTTGTAAGACAAGCTTTGATTTCTTCTAATATAAAGTCGCCTCCTTTAAAAGGATTGAGAGAGGGGTGAAGAAGTAGTAATTGATGAGATCTAAGACGAGTGGGATTGCACTCTTGAGAACTATCCGAAATTTAAACACCTATTGAGCATACTCCTCACATGTAACATCTATGACATCGATTCGATTAACCGATTCATCATCATATTTATAGGAGTATCTCGAAGTGTGCCTGATTTTAAACGTAATGGCGTTATCATTGACACAAAGAGTTAACTCTTCGCCGTGTACATCGATTAATGCTCGTGCCGTCCTCAAGAAAGACCTCCCAAGAATGAGAGGAACCCGGGGATCTACATCGTAATCAACTACAACAAAGTCGGCCGGAAAATGAAACTTTCCTACTTTCACAAAGACATATTCGGCAACACCAACCGGATAAGGAACCGGTCGATTTGCGAGTTCAAGAGTCATGCGAGTCAGAGTAAGTTCTGGGAGCGAAAGCTTCTTCCATATGGAAAGAGGCATTAGATTAATGCTAGCGCCAAGATCGGCTAAGGCTAAGCACTCATCTAGCTCCAGAAAATCACAAGGAATTAAAAACTTGTTGGGGTCTCCAAGTTTTTCAGGCAACTTCTTAAGGAGCACCGCCAAACAATTCTCATTTAACGGAGTATTTGCTAATTCGAATAATTTCTCCTTATTACTAAGGAGACTCTTAAACGTAGACGCGAACTTAGGCATATGAAGAAGAGCATCCGCAAAGCTAAGGTCGAAATGTAATCTTTGAAAGATTTGAAGGAACTTCAACATTTGATTATTAGCCTTTTCACGGAGCTTTTGGTCGTTAAGTCTTGAAGGATAAGGTATTGACGGTTTTAAGGAATTAGGCTTCGACCTGCAACAACTTTGGAATTCTAGAATCGGAAAACTTGGATAACCGGAGGTTGACGTGTGTAGTACTTTCCTAAATTAAGTTTGCACATTATCCTTTTTTTATTTGTCACCTCCGGTCATGTTTCCGATTCCCCCTTCGGAAGAGGAGAATAAGTAGGTGGAATCGTAGGTCCATCATAAGAAACACCACTTCGAGTGGTAACGGCTTTCAAATCTCCTCTTGGGTTAGCAACGGTATTACTAGGAAGTGATCCTGAACCCGAGGGATTTTTGCATTGTAAAGAAAATTGGTCATCACATCTTATAGCTTCATTTGCTCATTATGTGCTTATTCTCACATTGTACACGATACATTCTTTAACTTATTGTTCTGATTCATCATTGAAGTCTTGAATTCATTTTTCAATTCTGTTTACATGTTATTAATTTGATTTTGCATAGCTCTCATATTAACTTCATTAGTCTTCATGTAATTCGATAAATCATTCGAAGGTCCGACTTGAGATTGATTATTCGGGGCTTGATAATTGTTTTTTCCTTGATTGAAATTCTGCCCCTTGTTGAATTGAAATCCTTGATTTGTTCGGAGCTTTATAATTTTCTTGATTTTTGATTGGTACCGATTTTGGTTTAGTTTTGACTGTTCTGCACATATCGGCAAGAGGAAAATCGGTGCCCTATTTGATTGCTAGCACATAATTTGTTCTCCTTGAGGACGTATCCCGTTACCTCCTTGATTGTAGTCCATACGGCTGCACAAGCATCAAATTTTGCCAAACCAGAGAACCAGGTGCAAGACACCATAGTAGGGGGGCGGTCCCACTACAAGTCATACAAGAAATCTTTAATAATGGCTTTCAACAGGTAGCTTGTTGAGTAGCCTTGTTCATAGTACTAATACCTTAAACGTCTCATGAAGCGGTAACATCCGAGAAGGGAATGATAAAAGTAGTAGTACTCACTTTTAACAATCGGTTGTTTTCCTCGAAGACAAACTTCGACTTACTCTCAATGAACGACAAAGCCTCTTGAGGAGTACGGTTCAAAAGATTACCACCAGCGCTGCCTTTAAAGACTCTTATCGATTGTTTCAAAGCTTTATAAACGATGTCTGATTTGATGCAATTCCCGAAAAACGTCATGTGGGCATTTAATGGATGAGACATTTGAAACGGTCCTAATGCCTCACTAAAATATTCCAGTCAAACCGTGCTAGAAAATTCGTGATATCATTCTTGAGATTCGTAGTCTTCGAAGGAGGAAATAAATAATTCACAAACTTAGAAACGAGATCTTCCCATGTATGGATAGAACGAGGGGGTTCTTTTTCAAGCCAGATCCGGGCGGCCCCCTCAAGAGAAAATGGGAAAAGCATTAACTTGATAGCATCATGTGGACAATTTTTGTATTTTAGTGTAGAATGATCTTGATAAACCATCGAATGTGAGCATGAGCTCCCACTCAAAACCGTAAATTGGGCTCGATTTACTATTGAGTACACTAACCCAACTTTAAGCTCAAAAATTTTCGCAATATAGCGGGAATAACACTCGCATCTCTCGTAACACCTCGGTGGTGCTTGGAGTAATTCCCTACATAGTAATGCGTATCCGCCATGAGTAGCGACGAGTCCTCTACAATAGTTCGAAGCTCGGGTTTGAGACTATTGTTTGAACGCTACGATTACGTTCTGCTTGGAACAGGAAGATTCAACAATTAAATTCGATGAAGAGCGAGTGCGCATGCACTAAAATAATAGAAATAAAAGAAAATTATTTTTTTGTAAACCGATAGTCAAATGTTCACGGTAGCTCTCTAAAAAACGCACAAAGAAGTAGAGAATCAGGTAAGCGCGAAACGTTTTAAAAACCTTCTCCTTTCGGGTCGAAGTTCGTAACCTCTCTTATAGTTTGTTAATCTAAAGGTGAGCCGATTTAACAATTGACAACACGATTTATTTTTTAATTTTTTCGGTTTTTAATTTTTTTTGTATTTTAAATACTTTATGAAAAGTATTTTTGATGTTTTAATAAATCTACAAAAATAAATCGAGAAAATAAAATATTTTTGTTTTTTTTATATAAAGTTTTATTTTTAAAATTAAAAAAGAAAAAAAAAATATAAAGAATTGTAAAATTTATATACACAAAAAACGATATCTTCACGAGGAAGGGTCTTCAATGCACTAATCTTCAAACCTCAACGTGATAATCGTAACACACTTCCCCGGCAGCGGCGCCAAAAATTTGGTTCTGCTGATTTAGTCTATATAAAATATAAATATATATCCTAAAATACCAAAAAAGTAATAGTATAGAGAGTATCCAGTTTGATAAAATTAACTTAGTACAAACAATTTTTATCTCCCGGATGTTGTATTCCCCGACGAAATGTGAAGATTGAAAAATCATGTTTCGGTTCGTGCTCGCATCATGAGATAATCAATATTTTGATTATTTTATCTAATCCTAAAAACGCAAACGGAAAAAACACATAAAGTACGCTAAACAAGGAATCTAACGGCAATTTAAAAAATTTTAACCGACATTTAAAAAAACAATTAAAAAATTAAAACCAACTAATTAACCAAATAAGACAAAATAAAACTCTAAAATCTCAAAATGCAAATTTCTCTTTAAACTAAAATGATAAAATTATTTAGATACAAAAAAAAAAAAAAAAAAAAAATATTTTTTTTTGTATTTTTACTATTTTGTAAAACTAATTTAAAGCTTTTTTAAACTAAAAATCAATTAAAAATATAAATGGAACCTGAAAATTATAAAAAAATTCAGAATCAAATTCTTGAACTAATAAATAAAGGTTTAGAAGAAAAATGGGGATTCACAGCTTCTTGCCAATAAGCGTGTGAAAATTATAAGTAAGCAAAATAAGCAAAACTTGAAAAGGGTAACAAAAATGGTTGCAAAGGTTAAACGAAAAAGACCCAGAGCAGTTGATTGAGGTGTTTTGTGTATGAAAGAAGGTCATAGTTCGAAACCCTGTGACCTACCTTTTTGTAAAACATTTTTTATTTTGGCTTTTTGAAAAAGCTAAAGAATAAGCTAAACTAAGAAACTTTAATAAATGAACTATAGACTAAAGCTTATTAATAAGCTAGAAAAAGCTAATCAAAAAGTGACAGATTGCAAAACTAGCTACTTAAGACTTTTAGGAACCTAGTTGAAACAGTTTGAGCTTTTGGACACAATATAGCAATAAGAAATCAAATAACCCTGAAAGAGACCGAGACCTACGCTAATAAGTTCTAATGACTAAAAATAAGCAAAAACAAAAAAGCTGAAAGTAATCTAAAAGCATTAAACAGTTGACTAAAAAAGGGTTTAAAAGGATTTTTTTACAATCTTTTAAGCTAGATTTAAGAACTAATAAGCACGTATGATTAAACTAAAAAGTAAAAACAGTTAAAGAACTAAACTCAATTAACACTATAAAGCAAGAATTTAGCAAATAAGTCAAAGAAATAAGCTAGAAAAGACTAATGCAGCTGACAGTTAAACTCATAACATGTTTTTGGTTTTCTAAGATAAATGACTATGTTAGGAAATAATTAAAATACTTAGTTGTTCTAACTAGTAGGTATGTATTTCCAACAGGAAGAGTAGTAGTTCCTACTGGCAGGTATGTAGTTCCTGCTGGTAAGGTTATTATCATAGTTAGTCCTGGTAGGCTAAGTCTAGTTCCTACAGGTAGAAGTTACTTAGTCCTGGTAGAGGTCAAAGAGTTTATATCCAGGATAAGGTTTTAGGTTAGGTTAGAGATGAGGATATGCATGAGCAAAATCAGGAAGAGTCATGCATATTATTCTCACTGTTTTCTATGAGATCCGATTAGGTTTCACCACTATAAAAAGAAACGCCACGCTTAGGAAATAAAGATATACAGAAAAACCACAATTCTCCCTTGTGTCGTTAATAGAAATCCATAGAAGGATCATTTATAGTTTTTTTTATCACGTCTTGTTCTTCATATTATTTTTGTTGTCTATATTACCTGCGTAGACAATACTTGTTCTAAGCAATAGTCTCTCTTGTGATTAGCTTGTGATTACATAGGTTAATCACCATCCTTAACAGGCAGTAAAGATCTATCTAGAGTGGGATCCAACAAGTGGTATCAGAGCTTGTTGAGAGTCTCTCATAAGAAGAATATTCCTGGATTTAAGATCCTTATAAACCTCACAACCAAACACCTCTATATACCTTTAAAATGGCAGGATCTGACAATGATAGCGATGATGCTAGTGTTCATAGTGAACCCACCATTCCTCAACAACAACGAAACATTCAACCTCAAATCATTACCACTGTCTCAAACAACAATGCAAAGTTTCCTTATTTGAAGAAGGATGAGTATGAGGTCTGGGCTATGAAGATGGAATACTGGATCACAAACAATGATATGAATATCTGGAAGGTGATTCAAAATGGCAATAGCTTGAAAAGGACTGGAAGAGATTGTGATGGAAGGGTCATTATACTTCCCCCAACGACTGCTGATGAACACATTGCTGTTCAGAGGGAATCAAAGGCAAGAACTACCTTGCTTCAGTCTATTCCTGATGATCATGTGGCTGATTTCCATTATATGGATGATGCAAGGGATATATGGAATGCAGTCAAAGCTAGGTTTGGTGGAAATGCCGAATCTAAGAAGATGAGAAAGTCTATGCTGAAGCAAGAATTTTCAGAGTTCAGAATTAGTGAAGTAGAGGGATTGCACAAAGGGTATGACAGAATGCAAAAGATTCTAAGTCAGCTTAATCAACTCAAGGCCAAGCCAGAGGATAAAGATATTAATCTCAAGTTTCTAAGAGCATTGCCTTCATCATGGTCTCAGGTAGCTTTAACCTTAAACCCAAAGGTGGACTTGAACTTCTTTCTTTTAATGATTTATACTACAAGTTAAAGACTCTTGAGGTAGATATCAAAGGATACTCTACTTTTTCCTCAAGCCAATCTGCAGGTCCAAGCCATTCTGCATTTGTTAGTACTATCAGTGCTAGCAAAAAGATGTCATATGCAGATAGTCCAATCTATACTTCATCTACCTACACTATTCCATCAATATCTAAGACTGGGTCTCACAGATCTGGTAATGTAATTGAAGATGTTCTTCAATCTTTTGTTGCTGATACTGAGCCAGAACAACAACTGGCTTATGAAGATTTTGATTAGATAGAAAAATTAGATATGGAGGAGATGGACTTAAAATGGCAAATGGCTATGCTTTCTGTTAGAGTACACAAGTTTGAGCAGAAAGCTGGAAGAAAGATTAATTTTGATAAGAAGGAATTTGTAAGGTTCAACAACAAGAAAGTCAGATGTTACAAGTGTCTTCAAAGAGGCCACTTTACCAGAGAATGCAGGGCAAAGGAAGGAAATGACAAGCAGAGATATTCCTCATTCAAGATTGATTTGGATAAGTCTTTGATAAATCTTCGATAGATCCAGCATGTCGAGAAAACTTCGAATTCCTTTGACGGATGTCGGATGAGGAAGCTTATAAATTACATCAACTTTAGCCTTATCGACTTTAATTCCTTTTCTAGAGATCTTATGTCCTAAAACAATGCCCTCTTTAACCATGAAATGGCTCTTTTCCCAATTTAGTGCTAATTTGGTGTCTTCACTATTTAAGCATTTTATCTAAATTGGCAAGACACGAGGAAAAAGAATCTCCAAAAACTAAAAAATCGTCCATAAAAACTTCCATCGTTTTTTCTATCATATCGTGAAAAATGGCATCATACACGTTGGAAAGTTTCCGGTGTGCTTTGCACAAACCGAAAATGGCATACGACGGTTACGCGAAAAGTTCCGTATGGGCACGTAAAAGTAGTTTTTTCTTGATCTTTAGGATCAATTGGGATTTAAAAATACCCTGAAAATCCATCTAAGAAACAATAAAATTCGTTATCGGCTAATCGCTCTAACATTTGGTCCTCGAATGGTAACGGAAAATGGTCTTTACAAGTTGCTTCGTTTAACTTTGTCGATAATCGATGCAAACTCTCCATCCCGTGACTAATCTTGTAGGCACCAGCTCATTTTCTTCGTTTGTGACAACGGTCATACCACCTTTTTTAGGGACACAATGGACTGGACTAACCCATGGACTATCGAGAATGGCTATAAATCATCCCGCGTTCAAAGAAGTTTTTCTACTTTTTCTTGATGACGTCGTGGATTTTAGGGTAACCCTCCTTTGATGGGTAGACTGAAGGTTGGTAATCATCTTTCTAAAGGATTTTGTGTGAGCAAACTTGGATTGTGTGCCTCGGAATATCAGAAAGTTTCCAAGCAATTGCTTGTTTTCGATTTTTCAAAACATGAATGTCTTTTCTTCAGGCTCAAATCTTGAAATTTATGACTGAAGTTGTTATTTTCCTCTAAAAACGCAATACTCGAGATGCGGATGGTAACTCTTTTAGTTTCGACTTCGGGAGTTTCACTTTTGGTTCATAAGACGTAGCTATATTGGACTGAAGACTTCTTTGGTTCGCACTTGTGATTTTTTGAAGGTCTGGGTAATAATCACCATGGTTTTGGTGAATGGTTAATGGATCATGTTGAGATAGTTCCTCGAGAATGAGATGATCACCTCGGGATCGTTAGTAGGTAGCATCGAAAACTGGGTGAAAACTGGTTAACATGATTGTTTATGAATGCATCGGCGTCTTCAAAGAGTAGAAAATCACTTTCCTCGTAAGGAGTGAGTGTGGAGAAGATGAAGTAGAAACATTAGATCGGAAGTACGGCGAAGGTTGTTGTAAGCAACGGGAGTCGGAAAAATCCAGTAGCACTTCTTGTGTGTACTCTTCACATGTGACATCAATTAGATCACCTTCTTAAGTGATTCGAGATTGTTGTAGAAATGGAAGGGCGCTCACCACATTTAAGGGTTATCGATTGATCATCATTCCTAAGAGTAATTTCTCCTTCGTAAACATCGATTAAAGCATGAGCTTCTACTTGTCCTAAGAAAGGGTTCGCTTCCGAGTATCAAAGGTTTCGGAGATCTGGCTATAAAATTAGATCAACAAAATAAGTCGGGGAAAGTAATACTTCCCTACTTTGACAAAAACATTTTCAGCTACACGGTTGGTTTGATATTTATACGGGTCGGTAATTCTAAAACATTTTTGTTTAGGTTAGGCCCTGAGAGTTGAAGCTTTTCCAATGGATAAAGGATGAGCTTGATACTAGTCACCTATATCGGCCTAAGGGCTAAGTAACTATCGAAACTCTGGAAAAATCCAAGGAATGAGAAACGGAACGGGTCACCTAGCTTTACTGGATGCATTTTTAGGACAAACCGACTACATTTTCATTCAACGGCCCCTCGTTTTGGTTAACTCCGATTAACTTGTCTTTGTTATTAAGCATCTTTGTTGAACATTGGATAGCAAACTTTGGTAGAATGAGAAGCATCCGCGAAACTTAGCTCAAAGTGAAGATTACGGAAGATTTCCATAAACTTTGAAGCTAGGATATCATCCTTTTCACGAATCTTTTGTTTATTGAGTCTCGATGGGTAAGGCAAATTAGGTTTGGCTTTGTTAGCAACGAAAGAAGGCTCTTCGATTGGTTCTTTGTCTTTGGTTTGTTTTTGAACTAATGAAGAAGGTTAGATGTTCTTTTTTTTTTTTTTTTTTCGGGGGTGCTCGGTAGCTCCGTATCCTTTGTCACCTCACTTTCCTTTTCCACCACCGGCGGTGGAATTGGAGGTCCATCGTATGAGGCACCACTACGAGTTGTAATTGCCTTGGCTTCGTTCCTTGGGTTTGGAATGGTATTGCTAGGTAAAGAATTTGAACTTGAAGGTTGGTTGCTATGATAACTTTGCATGAAACCGAGCATCATTTTCTGAAAATCATCTTGCTTCTTTTGAGACTCATTGTAAACTCTTTGAAAATCATTTTGAAAATTATCCAACTTCATTTGCAAATTATTCATGTTCGCATCATTAGCTTTAGAATAATTTTCAAATTCCGTTTTAGACACACTATTTGTTGGAGGTTGGTAAGGTAAAACTTGATTGATTGGTGTTTGGTTGGTTGGTGTTTGGTATGGTGGAGCTTGATAAACTTGATTTTGGTTGTTTTGACGGTTTTATAAGTTTCCTCCACGGTTTTTTGGTTGAAATTTGAAAATTTAAATTGTCCCTTGATAACGGTTTTGGTTGGTTTGGACATTCGGTTGATTGAAACCCGGTGGTTTCATTTGACTTGCCAAATTGGAAGGTTGGTTTCTTTGGAGAAAATTTCCAACGGCTGCGGTTTGTTGAAATTGTTGGATATTGTCTTGAAAAACGGGAAAATCGTTTCCACCTCGAGTTAACGGACAAAGGTTAAAAATGCGTGATTCGTATTACAAGTGACACAAACTTCCTCAAACAGCTTTGTCGGGTTGCAGGAGTTCTTAGTAAACAAATACTTAAAGCTTTCATTTGATTCATCATTTGGTTCATCTTGTAGTCAGCTCTGTCCTCGCGAGAAGCGGTTATTTGTTGCATATCGAAAAGAATTATTAGAGGTGAAGAATTAGGAAGAGGAGCATCCATACTCACTCTTGAATCATTAGCAGGACTTCTGGAGTAAGAACTTTTGACTTGCTTTCAATAATCGTCTAAACCTTCGTGAGGCATTTTGTCTAAGAAATTGCAACAGCTGCAGAATCTAAGGCATCTGGTCGTTTGAAATCAAAGAGTTGTAAAAGTATTCAAGGTTGGTGGTAGTTCTTGAAAAGCCATGGTAGAGACATTGACGAAGGATAAGTCCTTTTAAAACGTTTCCATGCTTCGTTAAGGCTCTCGTGTTGTTTTTTGATAAAAGTAACTGGATCTCATTCTCGGGATAGTAAGTGTTTTTGAAGGTGGGAAGTATTGTTATGAATTTTGAAAACAGGTCGTCCCATGTGAGAATTGATCTAGGAGGTTCTTGTCTAAACCAATCTAGGGCTACACGTCTAGAGAAAAAGGGAAAAAAGTAAAGCTTTACGAAAGTAGTTCGGAACTTCGCGGATGTTTAAACGTGAAGTGACCTTGTTAAAAAATCGAAGGGTGATTGTGAGCGGTATTGCTACCCGTAAACTTATTGCTTTGCACAAGATTGATTAAAGGTTGTTTGAGCTCAAAATTGTTAGCATTGATTGGTGGGACAACTATAGCATCTTCATAACCTTCGATAGGTGCTTGTAACATTTGGGCCATTGTTCGATTGTCGGCCATTGGAACAACGTTTTGTTCAACAATTGGTTCAACCGGAAGATTTTGTCGACGTCTTCGAGATTGCGAACGAGTGCGCATAAAAAGAAAAACTAACAATTAAAAAGCAAAACTTTACACTAAATTTTTTTTTTTCAATGAATTTTAACGGTTACACGAAAGAGACTTAAACCAAATAATCAACTACTTCACGGTAGCTCTTGAAAATTGCTTTTCAAGGTGAGCCGTACTTGGTAGAGACACAAAAGGCAAGTGTTAAATCTTTGATTACGAATTGGGAACCAACAAGTTCACCGGAAATTGAAATGATAACACCTCCGTTGAGAATGTTATATTTTGGTATTTTTACCAATTGGTGATTTTTATTTCTTTAATTAAAAGGAAGATTTTTTTTATATTTTTGATTTTTCTATATTTTTTTACTTATACTAAAAAGAAAAGGAAAATATTTTTTACTTTTTATATTTTATGAATTTTTTGGATTTTTGAATTATAAAACAAAATTGAAACTTTCTAAATCGAAAGGATCTTCAAACCAAATCAACAAACACAAAACGTAGGAATCTTAACACTAGTCCCCGGCAACGGCGCCAAAAACTGATTGAGATTTTTACATACATATAAAATGATATACTTATAGAGAAATTAAGAAAATTACCAAGTTACCCTTGATAAAATTCACTCTCAAAAATATATAATATAATATATAATACGTATATTACCGGGCAAGTATGATCACCCGGGTCGTTTCCCCAACGACTAGTGAAATTGAAACCACGTTTAGGTTCGGATCCTGATTTGAATGAAGCAAAGATATTTTGGATAAGCTATTACTACTAAATTAAGAGGGCACGAATAATGCACTTAAAGCAAATATAATAGAAATTTAAATCCCTAAAAATCTGATAAAACTAAAATGTCACTAAATTAAGAAAAATTGCGAAAATTGTAAGGAATAATGCCCTATTTTTTTCTTTTTATAAATAGTTTATTAAACTAATTAAAACCTAACCTAACTATTAATTAAAAATTTAATAAATTTCTTAAATAACTACTTAGGACTAACTGTGAAAAAGGATTAAGGATAAGGATAAAAATTTATAGGGCAAGAAGGATTACTGGGGAGCGAAAAACAACGTAAATTGAAAAAACACAGGTATGGTCCTAAGGATTTTACCGATAACAAGTAAGGCCCGAACTTAGGTGTGTGATATTTTGAAAAGTGTTATTATTAAAAATAAAGAAGCAAAGTTGTAAAGGAATTTAGTGGGAACAAAATTGAATTAAATGCTACTAGGACTGAAATCTCAATAAGTCAAAATAGAGCTCTCAATCAAGCTTTGTTACAGAAACTAGGGGTTTGGGCTAATGTAGACCAAAAAGTATAAAATATCAATTAAGCATATTCTAAAAAGGAAAAGTGATCTAGAAAGGCTTTCAATATGGGGGGGGATGTGCACTAATCTAGAAAGCAAAGAAAACGAAGCTTAACATACTTTTATGCTACTGACAATTGTTTCATGAACTAAGCCAAAACTCAAGGAACTAAGCAAAGAAAAGAAACTCAAGATCCAAGCAAGATAAAAACCTTAATAAGCTAAACTAGATTCTAAAACTTTGAAGACTTATTAAACTACTTATAAGCTATCTATTTAAGCTGTAAAATCTAAACTTAAAAGCTGAAATAACCAATTTAAATCCTAAAGACTCTAAGTACTGTTTTTGGAGTTTTCAGGTTTTTTATGACTTTTGACAGCTAATAGCTAAGACAATAAGACTAGAAAACAAGATTAAAGACTTACAACTATATAAGCTATATTAAAACTCAAGTCTACTTAAATTTGATAATAGATCCTAAAATGAATGTTCTAAATTAAGCTGAGAACACATAAGCTCAGTACTAAATGAGGTTAGTATGTAGTGTTAAAAGTTTAACAGTTTTTAGTGAAAGTACTGCTGAGGCAATTTGTCTTTTAAGAAAAATTAAGGTATGAAAAAATAGAAAAATGACAACTAAAGCTCTAAATTCATATGAAGCTAAACTAAACTTAATCTACTTGAAATCCTAGCTTAAATCTAAGCTGGCAGTATAACTTGATGGAAAAGCTAGTATAGTAAGTACTAACATGGAAGTTTAGTATTGGTAGTGTAAAGAGTTCGCAGTATTAATTCTATGTTAATAAACCAACAGGGCTGTGCAAAATTTAAGAGTCACTACCAAACCCCCTTAAAAACCTATGATAGAATTTGAGAATAGCTTATAACGGAAATTAATGAACAAATACTAAAAATATAGATAAAAACTAGGGCTTTTAAACAAAACTTAGCAATCATGATAAACAATCGGAATGAGTAAAATTCTAAGATCTAAACTACATAAGCTAAGTATTTTTGGATATTATGTGTCTTTATATGACAGAAATGTAATTAAGATTCTATAACTAATAAGTAAAAAAAGATTAAATTAAGATATTACGCATAAATGAGAAGGACATAACACAAATAAGCAATATAAGTGATTCATTTAATATTAAAAGCAAAGAGAATAAGCAAATAAGCAATATTACGATATAAGCAATAAAACTAAGCAATTAAAAGGATGAAATTTGAGCAAGAATGAAAAGAGAAACTTAACTTGATCCTTTAGCTAAAACAAAAGGAAACAATTTATAGGCAGCTACAAGCTCCTTAGTTATGATAAGCAAAAAGTATAAGTCTTGGGATTCTCTTCAAGTTAGATCCTTCCAAAGCTCTAATCCAATAAGATCCATAATAGATTTAACTGATTTAAGGGTTAAGTAAGATTAATTCTGAATTCAAACAGCTCTATTTCAGCTTATAGACTGAAAGAGCTTAAAATGAGCTTATTAGCTTATGAGACAACTTAGCTTATTAAGAGAGCTTATGACTTAAAATGAGAGTTTAGAAAACGGGATTAAAAACATTAAAAACTGAATTTCAATATCTGAAAAAGCTGATTACATTACTTGAAAGAGAAAAAATTACATTTAAGAAATAAAATACGAATTACTAAAAATTACATAAAAACTTTATTAAAAGAAGGACTAAAAATACGCTCCTTGTGTTATGCTTGTGAGATGAGGCCTATTTATAGTGCTAAGCTGAAGCTTCTAGGTCCTCTTGCCTTGCTCTCCAAACTTTTAATCTCTGCCATTCATTTCTTTAATCATTTGAGCTTCATTTGTAGTCGTTGGATCAAATTGTGGACACCTGAGGATTGCCAGCGTGTCATTCTTTGATGTGACGTTTTGTTTTTGTGTTCTTTTGTTGAGGTTACAAGCAATTTTCTTCTTACTGGTGCGTTTCTTCAATAACGTGGCATTCTTTCCTTTGGCATTGACCAATCGAGATGGTAGTGTAATGTGCTTGAGCATCCGTCATGGTCTTACTTGCATAGTGAATAGGCTGAAAATGTTTGGTCTTACATTGCCCCAAGACTGCACCTACCGCATAATCACTAGCGTCGCACATAATTTCAAATGGTAGGTCCCAATCGGGGGCAACTAAAATTAGGTCTTCGGTTAACTTCTTCTTAAGTATATTAAACACTTCAATACATTCTTTCAAGAAAATAAACAGGGTTTCTTTTTCAAGAAGATGGGTCATCGGTCGGGCGATTTTAGAAAAATCTTGAATAAATCGACGATAAAACCCGACGTGACCTAAAAAACTTCGAACGCCTTTAACGAAAGTCGGATGAGGGAGTTTAGCTATAACATCAACTTTAGCTCTCTCGACTTCAATCCCAGATTTTGAAATTTTATGGCCGAGGACAATGCCCTCTTTAACCATGAAATGGCATTTCTCCCAATTTAGAACTAAGTTAGTGTCTTCGCACCGTTTTAGCATTTTGTCTAAATGGGAGAGGCAAGACGAGAAAGAATCCCCAAAGACCGAGAAATCGTCCATGAAGACTTCCATTGTTTCCTCGATCATGTCATGGAAAATGGACATCATGCATCTTTGGAACGTGCCCGGAGCATTACATAAGCCAAAAGGCATACGTCGGTAAGCAAACGTCTCATAAGGGCAAGTGAAGGTGGTATTCTCTTGGTGTTGCGGGTCAATTGGAATTTGAAAATATCTGGAAAATCCATCTAAAAAACAATAATATTCGTTCCCTGCTAAACGTTCTAGCATTTGGTCCATGAAAGGTAACGGGAAATGGTCTTTACGAGTGACATCATTAAGTTTTCGGTAATCAATACAAACACGTCATCCCGTAACTAACCTAGTGGGTATTAACTCATTATCTTCGTTTTCAACTACAGTCATGCCACCCTTTTTAGGCACACAATGAACGAGACTCACCCACGGACTATCGGAGATAGGGTAAATCAATCCGGCATCAAGGAGTTTGATAACTTCCTTTTTGATAACCTCATGAATTTTTGGATTCACCCTTCTTTGATGTTGAACCGCCGGTTTGAAATCGTCTTCCATTAAGATCTTGTGAGTACAAAAACTAGGGTCGATACCCTTAATATAGGAAATTTTCCATGCGATGGCCCGTTTATGTGACTTAAGAACCTTTAAAAGGGCGGCTTTTTCTTCCTCTTTTAATTCTTTAGAAATTATGACGGGTAATTTATCGGTCCCTTCTAAAAATGAATATTCTAAATGAGAAGGTAAATCCTTAAGCTCGAGTTCCAGTGGTTCTGCGATTGAAGGCTTCGTCATAGAAACATCAACTTGCTTAAGGCCGTCATTCTTCATTAGAGGAAGAGTCAGAGAAGGGTCTTCATTCAATAATTTCTCAAGGTAAAGAATATCTCCCTCCGCGTCGTAGTAATCGTCATCCAAATTAGAAAGTTCTTCCGGGGAACGTGAAAAAGTCTCAATCTCTTCCAAGATAAAATCTCCTCCTTCAAAAGGAGTAAACGAGGGGGAAGAAGAAGCGATGATAGGATCCGAAGGAGTGGGATTTCCACTTGTTGAACTATCCGAAAATCCGAACACTTCTTGAGCATACTCCTCACAAGAAACGTCTATGACATTGACTTGATTAACCGTTTTGTAATTACGGGAGTATCTCGAAGTTTGCCCAACTTTAAACGTAATGGCCTCATCATCGACTCGAAGAGTTAATTCTTCACCATAAATATCGATTAAAGCTCTTGCCGTCCTCAAGAAAGGTCTCCTAAGGATGAGAGGAACTCGAGGATCAACATCGTAATCAACTACAATGAAGTCGGCCAGAAAATAAAACTTTCCTACTTTTACAAAAATATCTTCGGCGACACCTTTCGGATGAGCAACCGATCGGTCTGCGAGTTCGAGTGTCATTCGGGTCGAAGTGAGTTCTGGGAGCGAAAGCTGCTTCCACAGGAAAAGAGGCATTAGATTAATGCTAGCGCCAAGATCGGCCAAGGCTAAGCACTCATCTAGCTTTGGAAAATCACACGGAATGAGAAATTTTTTGGGGTCTCCAAGTTTTTCGGGCAACTTTTTTAGGAGTACCGCCGAGCAATTCTCATTTAACGGAGTATTTGCTAAGTTGAACAATTTTTCCTTATTACTAAGTAGACTAGTAAACGTAGATGCAAACTTTGGCATATGAAGAAGAGCATCCGCGAAGCTAATATCGAAGTGTAATCTTTGAAAGATTTGAAGAAATTTCAACATTTGATTATTAGCTTTTTCGCAGAGTTTTTGGTCGTTAAGTCTCGAAGGATAAGGTATCGACGATTTAGGTTTAGGCTTCAGAGCAACTTCGGGCTTCAGAATCGGGTCTTGGACAACCAAAGGTTGGACGTGTGCGGTACTATAACAACCCAAGAATTTTCATCAACCTATTTTACTATTATCACAATTATACGGGGAAATTTTTTTGCTTTATTACATTACTTGTATTGTCAATATCTCAGTATGTCATGTAACTTGCATAACTAAAGTAGACGAGCTCACGCAACTTATCTATGGCAATCCTGTCTTCATATATGACAAGCAAACATCATAACATGTCAAATCAATATCATAATATCATTATTACAAGGTACATTATTCCTATAAGGTACCATTTGCAACATCATATCAAAACGGGCTTTAAACCATTATCAGATGCTCTAAACCCTAATCTCATGGAAGGAATTAACATCTAAAGTGAATGCACACAATACCAAAGCATATGTACAAGTAATATAACATTTCATTTGAAATATAAACTCCCTCCAAGTCAAGTACAAGTTTTCAAAGCACAATGTACGAGTCATTAAGCATGACATCCAATATAGCCGTTTTACCTCCGTTTTCATTCTAATTTCTTCACCATCACTTGTGTACAAGCTACTACACTCAATATACAATGTGTAAACCCTAATTATTCTATTCATAAGCTTTCATACATCTTTTTACACTCAAAACCCTAATTCAAAACCCTAAACCCTAAAACCGAGCTAGTTTCTAAACCATGACCTGTTTCTTGGCTTTTATCCATTGTAAACCCAAACCAACACTCAAATAAGTTGTAATAACTTATTTTACAATCATATCAATCCTATTCAATCATTATTTCATCATTACTTCATCATTTTACTTCACTTGTACGTAAAACATATCCTAGAAACCCTAAATGTACCTAATTGGTTCATTTAACCCGTTTACTCGTTTTAAACCATTCTAATCCCAAATAACCAACCAAGGGCCATTGTAAACTCATAAAATGAGTTTAAAAATCATCATCAATCACTATCTTGACAATGTACCTTAAATTCAAGCTAGAAAACCCTAAAGGATTCAATTTGTGCCCTAATCTCAAAACCGCGACTATTTTCTCAATTTTGACCCATTTCAATTCAAACCACTTATCATTTCTCGTTAATTATCCAATATATAAGCCTCATGAACACATATTAACAATTACATTGCATTCATATGCGAATTTTAAGCTTTGAAACCCATGAAAACCCTAAACGAGCCCTAGTTAAACCCATACTCCCATTTCTTCAATTTTAACCCGTTTTAACCCAAACCAATTGCTAATCTTTGCTAATTACCTTAATCCCAGACCTTAACAACCTATTTCATCTATCTTTAATCATTATAAACACAATGTACCTTAGAAAAACCCTTGAACAACACGTCGAGCTCCAATTCTGACCCGAACCACTTCCATACTCATTTTGACCCATTTAAAATGCTACCATGTGCAAATGACCACCCAAGAACTCTTCTAGACTCTTTGTAGCAGCTTACTAAGCAGCTTTGACTTATCCAAAGTCAAGAATGAAGGCACCATGTGCATGTTTTTGCCCTATTCAGCCGCGGCAGCAAGGGAGGTCATCCAACACATCTAAGCTACTCCTAGACCTTCCACTCCTCATTTTCTAGCCTTAACACATCTCATACTAGCTTGTACATGTGTCTAGATCAGAAATGAGGCCTTGCTTACTCTCCTTGAACTCGCACAAGTATAAATAGGGGCTTTGTGTGTTCATTTTTCTTCATCCCCCACTTCCTCCTCTATAACCCTTCATAGTAGCAACTCCTTGCTCAATATGAATTCTAATAGATCTTAAGAAGTCTCAAGTACAGAAAGGAAGCAAAAGAAACCAAGAAACGAAGCCCCAGAGTCGTTATTCTAGGCGTACGAAGCCAAAAGTCCCGATTCTGACCCGTTTCCAAGCTATAAGCTCAAACCAGGTTCTCTAAGCTTATGTTCTGCTTTCATAACGTCATAATGTTCATATGATCTTGCTAAAATCATAATATAAAGCTTTGAACTCAAAAACCTAAGTGTTATGCCTTTTTGATCCAAAACCGTACACCCGAAACCCTAATTTCGCGTTTTTCTTAAAACTAAATGTTATAATCGAATAAGACTCTCGGGGTCTCAAAGCGGAGAAAATAGATTAGAAGAATTAGAGCGAGTGCTCATGCACTAAAAACAAGATAAGAAAAATAAGATTAGACGAAAATATTTTTGAAACCGATAATTGAACAAGTGTACGGTAGTTCTCTAGAAAAACGCACAAAGAAGCGGAGGAGCGGGTAAGCGCGAAGCGTTTTAAAAACCTTCTCCTTTCGGGTCGAAGTTCGTTGGATCGACCCTCCTTAAACCTCTCTTATAGTTTGTAAATCTAAAAGTGATCCATTTTCACAAGTGACACAACGGTTTATTTTGTTGTTTTTTTTATTTTTTTTTGGTATTTTATAAAATAAATTGAAAACAAAATATTTTTGTATTTTTATGGTTTTTATAAAAGAAAATAGAAAATAACAAACGATAACTTCACGGGGAAGGATCTTCAAGGCACTAACTTCAAATACTTTACGAAAATCGTACACCTCCTCCCCGGCAGCGACGTCAAAAATTTGATTCGATCCAAATAGTCTATATATAATAAAATATATATCCTAAATATCTCAAATTAATTATAATATAGAGAGTTTCCCGTTTAATATAAAATTGCTTGAGGACAAACAATAGTATATATCCCGGGTGTCGTATCCCGACGAGAAGTGAATTTGAAATTCACGGAAGTATTTTGTTTGATGCTTGAATATCAAGTATTTTTGTTTTTGATTTCTAATTCTAAAAATGCAAAGGGAAGCAAAAAAGCAAGGAATCAATTAAGGCAACTAATGATTAAAGCTAAAAACGTTAACGGGAATCTAAAAACGCGACTAAATACCTAAATTATTAAAATTTAACCCTAAAACTATTTTTTCATTTTTTATAAATCCTAAATGACTGAAAATAATTTTAGAAAAAAAGAATTATATTTTTTTAATTTTTATTTTATTTATTATGAATAAAAAACAGGTTTAATCTAAACTAATTATTAAAAATAGAAAACTAAATATTAAAATTCTGGAAAAATTAGAAAAATTACTTTAACCTATTTAGAATCTAAAAAAAATGAAAACTTGAAAATTTGCTAAACGAATAAGCAGTTAATAAGCAAAGAAGCTCGAATAAGCTAAACTAGAAAATACCCTTAAATAATAAATGAGGTGGGACTTTAATGAAAAAGTCCCAAGGGCGAGATGGTAGTGAGAGTGTGTGTTGAGGTGTTGGTGTTATGAAGGAAAGGTCACAGGTTCGAAACCTGTGGCCTTTCTTTTTGACAAAACATTTTTTTTTTGAAAAGCTAAACTATAAGCTTAAGTGAGCAACTTTAATAAAACAACTTTTTTGACAAAACTTAAAATTAAGCTAGAATTAAGCAGATTAAAAGTGACAGTTTCAAAGAAAATAGCTAATGACTTAAAAGCAATACTGTTTGGCTCTTTAGACTTAATAAGCAAAGGTGAACACCAAAAAGCTAACAACAGACCCTAAGCTGACCCTAATAAGCACTTCTAAACCTAAATAAGCAACTCTAATAAGCTGAATAAGCAAAAAAAAAGGATAAGCAAAATTTGGCTAACCTACTAACCAAACAGACCAAAAGGGCATTTTCAAGCTTAATTTTAAGCTACTATATCAATAAGCTAGTCTTTTAAACCTAAAAACAGATTAAATTCAACAACCAAACAACTCAAATAAGCAAGAAATTAGCATTTTGAATCACAAAATAAGCTAGAAAAAGCTAAGTGAAAATGACAGCTCAACTGCTTTTGGTTTTTTTTAAGATTTTGAAAAGACTAAAGGCTAATTTACAGACCTAAAATAAGCTGGTAAAATAAGTTCAATTTACAAAATAAGCTAAAACAGATTCAATTTATACCCTAAAGAACTTAAGCTATCAATATTAGAACCTTAAACAAGCCTAAACTAACCTAAATTTGCTTTTGAAAACTAGACTTTAAGTTTTTGAAAATAGACTCATAAACTATGATAGATTAAGACTAAAACTCAGAAGACAATTGCACACTTATACCACTATATTCTACTGCATTTTGAGCCTAAAACAAGCAAGAAAACAACACCTACAAGTCACTTATTAAGATCTAATCAAATAAGCAATTCTAGCATCACAGATTCAAACAACCTATAGATTAAACCTTAAATTTGATATTTAAACTTTAACAACTTATTAAAACTGACTTATAGACCAAGTTTAAGCTGGTTAAAACTGATTCAAAATCCAAAGTGGCTTAGGTAGCACTAACACTTGTTAGTGCTGCTTGTGCCAAACACCCCCTTAAGTTTTGATTTCCCATTTAAAAGCTACAAAAGAGTGAATTAAGCTAAGATTTGTAAAAACAGATTAAGCCCTAAGTAGATTAAGGACAATTGAGCAAAAACTAAGGGAAGATAAGCACCAATTGATAAGCTAAACTAAATAAGCAGATTTAACTAAAGCTAGGAAAGAACTATATTAACTTTGAACTAAACTGATTTAAACTTATAACTAAGTATTCTAAGCTAAATTTATATAAGATAAGCACAAATAAACTAGGATAAGCTGAAATAAGCAGATTAAAAGCAACATTCAAATTAAGCTTAAAATAAAAGAAAAGAGAAGGTACCTTTGTCCCAGCTAAACAGGGACCTTAAATGCTCTATAGAGCTTAAGTCAACAAGCTCCAGCTTATCATAGATAAGCTGGTATTGTTCATAAGCCCATCTATAATTGGCTTATCATCCAAATCAAAAGCTGAGGTAATTTAGGGGAGAATTTAAGTGAAAATCTAAACTCAGTTAAGCTTTTGAAGGCTTAACTGAGTATAAGCTAGCTTAAGTAGTAAACAAGAGCTTATAGAAGCTTATTAGGTGATTATAAACATTTTTAAACCATAATTGCATAAGAGAAAAGACTATTATAAAACACAAATTGAAATTAAACTGAATTTTATTGAATATAAAAGAGATTACAATGCTTGGAAAAGTAAATTACATGAAAATTAAACTATAAGCTACTACAACGCTACAAATTACTAATAAGCTTAAGCTAAAACCTACATACCCTAATTGTGTGATCAAGCCCTCTATTTATAGGGGTGAGAAGAACCTTCTAGCCTTCAGGACGCTCCCCAATCTCTAATCTTGGCCCTTGATTCTTGATTAATTCCCACGCAATCATTAGAGCCCTTAGATCTAGTGCCAGCTAACATCAACCAATCATGGCCTTGGGGATTGCCAGCGTGGATATGCGAGATTAGATTCGCAAGAACCAGTAAGTAAATCTTCACCCTCCAAATTCCATATAAAACAAGTGTTTGAACGAAAGGCTACTTCAAGATCTCCATCACAAAATTGTCTAACCGAGAAAAGATTGTGTCCGAGGCCTTCTACATAATATACGTGACATATGGTAAGATTTCCTTGAACATAACTCCATATCCAGTGATTGCTGCGAAGTTGTCATTGCCAAAGCGGACTGTGCCCATGAATTTCTTAACGAAATTTCTTAGCAATTTCATATTCCCAGTCATGTGCTTTGAACATCCTTTATCAACAATCCAAAGGACAATTTGGATCACCTGCATCACATGAAACAAATTCAGATGGAGGAGTAGACAATTTGGCTACCCATTTATGAGTGGTAACCAGTGTTTTAGAGTTAGTTCTATGACTAGCACTACTCTTAAACACATGTGGTGGTGTTTTGGCATTTGAGCTCTTGGGTGACCAATTAAAACATGATTGGTGTTCAAACCGCTTTTGCCACTTCCTACTCATTTTGATCTTGTTTTTCATGTAAGTTCTAAGTTTCTAACTTTGCCTAGATTCTGGAGTTAGTGGCGATGCACTAGAGACCCTATTTGTTGCTTTTTTGGGTGTAGCAACACTAAACCTAGATTTCGCAACTACATGGGTATATCCTAATTTACTAGATTTTGTAACTACAGGGGAGGTGAATAAGTCTCTTTTTACCCTAGAATTCGGTGACAAAGCATAATGAGCAACACATTTATCATAAGAAATCATAAAAACATCTTTGCCACAAGAAACACATACAAGATTCAAATCATCATGAACAACATTTACAGTCTTAGCTTATAATACATTTGTTTTTGAATCAGAAACATTCAATTTCATTGTATCATTCTTATTAGAAACTAAAGTAAAACTACTTTGCGATTTCTTGACATTCTTAGAAGTGCGCTTAGACTTAGTGTTCAACAAGACTCTTTTCTTCGAATTAATGTCCTTAGACTCTGATATGCTAACACTACTATAACTTGCTACTCCTGTGGAATTACAAGAAAACTTGTTAGTTTTATCTACTGGCATTTTTGTCTTTCTTTTTGTGATTCTATACATGCCCCTTGCGATTACATTTGTATTCTTTTTCTGACCTTGCTCGTTTTTAGATGTAGAACGTGAAGTGACTGTTTTTGACTTATCCATTTTAATCTCAACCTTAAAAACTGTTGTAGCTTTTAAATCTTTGTTTTTGTTTAATGGTGTAACACAAACTAGTTTCTCTAAAGTTGCAGATTTGTCAAATTAGTATTTACGTTCTTTGCTTGTTCAGCAAGCTTTGCTTTTTCAGAAATTGTTATCAAAAGATCTTGATTCTTAGCACACACATCGCATAAGCATATGTCTTTTGATTAACATGCTCAACTAACTCATTGACTTCTTGTTGACATTGAACCCGTGTTGCTTTGATTGAATTGAAAAGCTTTTGAAATTCAAGTGTTATATTTTCTCTTTCTTGAACAGTTGATTGAACTTGATTTTTTAGCAACACGTTTTCATCACTCAACGTCGTCATCTTTGACTTCTAAGAGACGTCACAAGCCATTTTTTCTTTTTGATGTTGCATTTTAAGTTCAAGATTAACGTATTGAGCTTCAGCTCATTTGAAATCATTTTCAAGAATCTTAATTCATTGTTCCATAGTGGCTTGGATATCTTTGGAGTCATTTGAAACTTTCTCTTTTTCAAGCATTAACATCTCATTTTTTTGTTTCTCAACAGATAACATCACACAATCCCTAATTTCTCTTGACAAGGAAGTTTCCAAAAGGCGATCCATTTCATCTTGAAGTTTTTTATCTTTTTGAGTTTGATTCTTAACTTTCTTTTCCATCGACTCCAAAATATCTAACATCTCCTGTACTTCTTCTGTAATTTCTTGTTTGATTTAGTTTGAGCATCTTCTTAAGGAAATAGACATCGAATTTACCCAGTTTTGTAAAATTGTCTTGACACATCTTGATCATCAAATATAAGCGCTCCGCTTCTATCTTTTAGAAGAGTTTGATCAATTTTTGTTTGCAAATCACCAATAGAGTTGTTTAATTTTACAAATAATTTTAGCAATTTAGATTCATTAGGCATCTTTTTCATAGGTAAATCTGACGTCTCTTTGCTCAACTCAGAAGGTACATTAGAAGTAGAATATGGAAACTAGAAAGGGGGGGGGGAGGGTTGAATAGTTTATCGGTTAATTAACGTTTTAAATCTTTTTTTTATAAAAATGCTTCATTCGAGTATATGTGATATCAACCAACGATATAAACAATCAATATATCTAATCTACTTACAATTCAATCACAATACAAACAATAAATACGAAACTTAAATAAAAGATAAGGGATAGAATGATCAAACCAAAACACCGAGAATTATACAGGTTCGGCTACGAAGCTCTTCTTCGCCCTACTCCACTCCTCGAGTATCCGACTTGAGATTTCACTATGTCAACAAGCTCCCTTTAGGCGGAGAAAACTGTTTACACTTCGCTTACGTTGTTTTTCGACACTAAGCTAAATGTCGAGTCCTAATTTTAGCTACAACCAATCTACCACTTCACCAATGTATTTTAAGGACTAAAATACTAACCAACACACAATATACACTATTTGATATTACACAACCACACAAGATTAATAAAATAGAGATTTGGATCTTAGAAGAAGATGGAAGAAATCACTAATCTATAACACTTTGTTTCTTGACGAATACGAGTGTTATTCTCTTATACTTGATAGAAGAAGGAAGAAGATGGGATTAGATCACTTGAAACAAGATTAAACTATGTTAGTGATCAAGAGATTTAGAGAGAGAAAGAAGGTTTTAGTGAGAGAAAGAGATCTAAAAAATTCATGCTAAGAGGTCTGAAAAACTACAGGGAATAGTGCAGTATTTATAGTCAGAAAATGGTAACTTCTCCTGGCGGCGGTCCCGGCGGTCCCAGATATATCTGGGGGCCGTTCTGCCTATCAGGGGGCCGCCCCTAGGTAGACGCTCCCATTTTTTTCCTATAGTGGGGAAGGTTAAATCTGGTGTAGAAGCTTCCATTTTGGGAGAAAAACCATATTTGAATTTTTATATTTAAATAAAACATGTCTTATATAAATAAAAATATTTTGTATATCATTATTTTTGTAAAAATACTTTTGTAGAAATGTAATGGTTAAGAAAAAAAATATTTTCTTGATCACTAATCATGTTTAATGATTTGTTTATACATACCTTAAGTGATTTACGTTGAAATAAAATTTACGATTAATAACGCGTAAACGTTTATTTTTATCGTAGACGTTTTTACATTTTGTCATCTTCAAAACGTAGAGGAGTTGAAAAATATAAATAACGTTTTTAAGCATTATTTGTATTACCAATCTCCCCCTTTTGGTGATGACAAAATATAAACTCATTTTAGATAAAAATAAAATTATGCAAGTTATTAATGTGTTATGATCCATTTCTCCCCCTTTATATTGAATCCAAAAAGGTTGATCGTCGAGTAAAGAAGAAAGAAATCGACGATGCTAAGACTCCCATTTGATGTATGCTCCCCCTCGTTTGGGGCACAAAGGGATCAAGCTTATGGAATTTTGCTACAAAACTAAGTTAGAAATACAAGTGCAAGAAATATTTCTAACTAGTAGCAATATTACGACAATATATACATAAATGGCTATGTAGAAAGAAGTAGCCAACTAAATAATTCATGCAATTCACCCATAATGATAATAGAGATTCATTCATAATAAAGCAAATTCATACTTGAAAGGTATGAATATTACAAGACTAAGTTTAAAAGCATAACATAAAGAAACATTGCAAACTAAAGCTAGAGCTAGACTAGATGATTCTTGATGTATAGGAAATGCCATGATTTATTTAGATAAATTAAACATATGAGAATGATTAATTTTGATAGGGTGAGAAGGAGGAGGTTGGTGAGGGATTGTTTGGAGAAGAACGAATTTTAGTGGAGGGGCCAATGATGATAGACTTAATCCTATTGAGGTCATCTCTTAACACATTGAATAAAGTTTGGGTGTGCATGCAACAATGACAAAATTTTGAGTGGAAGTTTACGTGGTCTAGAGTAGCAGGAAGAATTAAAGGTGGAGAAGGAGGTGTTTGAGTAGTAGCATTGATTGCATGTTAAAGGTTAATGTCAATGAGGTTTGACAAGTGATGAAGCTCATTGAGTTCATTCACTATTTGGTTCCGAAGTGGATTTTGTGGTGGTGAAGGTGGAGATAGAGAGTTGGTGATGGTTGGAGAGTTTATTGGTGAGCTATTGGGTGAAAGAGAGGAGGTGAAGGAGGTAGAAGATGGATTTGTCTCCAAGGTTCTTGTATGGCCATATGGTATCTTCTTGAATAGTTTTGAGGAGATTTTCTAGAAGATGACATGAAGATGTGAAGAAGGGTGAAAAAGAAAGGAAGGATAGGTTGATGAGAAGTGAGTAGAATGTGGAGTTTATATAGTGGAAGATTTAGCAAAGCATGGTATTGAGTGAAGAAAGAATCCAAAAGATGTTTGGCTAATCAGGGAAATACTAGCTGAGACTAGTGTAGAGAGGGTCAAAGATGCAAAAAAATAAAAATAAAAAGGTTCGTTTCCCTCCTGAAGGTGGTCTCTTAAATACTGGGCGGTCCTAGATATATTTAGGGGCCTCCCCATGTATTTAGGGGCCGTTTTTTGGAGATTACAAAATTTACCGAAAATACCCAGTTTTGTTGTTTTGTGTAGAAAAGAAAGATAGTGACACCTGGGTGTGGCAAATCCTACTTCTCAAGAATCGACCAATTTAGCCTAGATCTAAATAGAGTAATTAGGCTATTCATTTTTAATCAAGAGATCAAGTAAAATGCATGTTGGCTTAACTAGAGTTAAGGGTAAGATAAACATGCAAGGGCACAAATACACAATATGTTACAAAGCATCTAGTTTAATTCTACATACACCTAACAAATAAGACTTAAAATTGATTACTCATGTGAAGGTTAAATACAATCATGATGATTGTGATGAGCACATCGAACATCTTCAAGAATGTTTTCATTTGACGGATTTATAAGAAGATTCATTATTGTTGGATAGGAGATGAATTTATGATTATTAGGAGAGAATTTGGTTAATTTATCAAGGAATTCTGACAACAAGAGTCTGTATGGCAGGATGCCATTGGGTCAATGTTTGAAGTCTTTTATTCGATTGATGATAAAGTGAGAGAGATTAAATGTTGTAGAGGAAGTAATGCAAAAGAGCATATAGGCTTCACAAGCCGACAAGAGATCTTTGTCAATATCAACGGTACATATGATGTTCTCACGAATAAAAGATGTGCCACTTTAAGATAAGGACATGCCTCTTCAACGAAGAGATTGCATGGATCCTCAAGTGCGAACTTAAACACGTTTAGACATTTCTTAGTTACGTTGTATATGATTGAGGTTGGATGAGTTAATTTGGTATAGAGAGGATCATTTATTAGAGTAGTGTTATGATTGTTAATGGATTTTAGAGACCATTCATTGTTATAGAAACAATGTCCTTCAAAAGGAATATCAAGTAGCGTTCCAACCCGAAATGATGCACCAACATGTTTTCCATTTATTTTGAATAATATGATCCAAAGATCATTTACTAGAATACTTTCAAATGTTTGATAAGATTCTATTATGAATTTTGGATAGAAGTTTCCTTTTAAGTGGAGGAGAGTTTGAAATCTAACTTTGAGTAGACTCCTTTTATAACACCCTGTGTTTTCAAGTCTTTGACGACATCGATAAATCCACAACGTACCTTTTGTATTGTACACGTTTGCTTTAAAATCGTAAATGTTAAGCTAAATCGCGTAAGCTAAAAATTAGCGTTCAATGTAAACGGGCATTAAACCATCAAACGTTTACATCAATCATGTGTTATATAATTATTTTAATGATAATTATGGTCGTCGTTCATTTGTTTTATTGGTTACGTAAGTTAAATACGTTTCGCGATAAATGTACGTTTAAGCATAACCGGAAGCACGTTAATTTATTAACGCTTCAACAAATACCCACGATTATACCCGATACCTAAAGTTTTATTAAACTTTAGCCAAGTAAATGTTATTTACACCTTGTACACTAGAAATGAAACAATATGCAAGTAATTGCAAGTAAACACATCTTTATGTAATTTATACAAGTTGTAACTAGTATAAATTCATGCAAGTAAGCTAGCTAAGATAAAAAAATAAATAAATCATATACTCCTTCCCTCATCATATCATACGACATACATGCATATGTATGATAGGAAAATGCAAATTTTATACACTTTGGTCAATGGTACATCTCTTGCAATTAAAACCTAGCCTTACCTTGTTTCTTTGACTCTTAACACATAAACAAGAATCCTTAAAACCCTCAAGGTGTTGTGTTGAATACTATTACTTACTTTTTGACCATTGAACCTTATAAGTGCAAGTAACTAATGAGAGATATCACTTACAACTCATAACACTTAGTAAAAATTCACAAAACTCTTTCCCTTGGTCTCATACAACCCACGGTTTGCAATCAACTCCCAACCAAATCCATATAAATTTTTATACAACCTAT